>SWKJ01000196.1:0-86369 GCA_019425465.1 Colletotrichum falcatum | reverse complement strand
TCTTGCTGAACTTACACGTCACGGTACAGAGGCAATTAAGCGCGGGGAAATCGGGTAACGCCCAAAAGCTGTTGCTGCTGCTAACTTCGGGCATATCGGTGATGAAGTCCATAGAGATCGTGTGAAACGGGATCCCTGGCGTTACGATAGGTTGCAGAGATCCAACCGCCTTCTGTCTGTCTGTCTGGTTTTCGCGGCACGCCGGGCAATGAGCGACATACTGGCGGACTAACCCTTTCTTCCCGCGAATGTGTATACCGCGTAATTCTGCCAGCATTCGGTCAACCCCAAAGTGGAACTTCGAGTCGTGAGCGAGCTCAAAGACCTTCTTGTACGCTGGTCGGGGTAGATAGAGTCGGCGGGTGCCGTCGGAGCTGACGTGATATAGGAGTCCGCGATCGTCGATTTCCCATGGGAGAATTGGTTCGCGGGGCCTTCGGTCTTTTTGACGCGGTTGTCGTTGAGATTCTCTGGCTATGTCCGGAGTAATAAACTTCTGACCAGAAGACAACATGCGCTGAACGTGGTCTCGAAGCGCCTTCGTCCGTTGTCCCGCGAGTATCCTTTTACGATATCCTGCGCGAAGGCGTCGCTATCTGCACTATGGTCGCGGTGGCCTTCCCCGCGGCGGGGACTTCGTCGTCCGCATGCCACGCAACTGTCTCAATATTTGCCTCAACCTCGTCTTCACTGTTGATGTCCGCCAACTCATCTTTGAGGGGAAAATACTCGGCGAGGTCGGGCCTTGTCGCTGGCAAGCGGGATAGAGCATCGGGGACCACGTTAAGTTTCCCGGGAACGTGGAAAATCTTAAGCCGAAATTGGGACAGGTAGTTAGCGGCGTTTGCCAACTTAAGATTGGCCTTGGCGAGATCCATGGTTCGTAGCGACGTATGGGTGATGATGGCTTTTGTGGCGGCGTGGTCTGTGAGAATATTGACTTCGTGACGGTTAGACTGGACGAGCTTGCGGAGCTTTTTTACGGCCCAGACGACCGCAGCCACTTCTGCCTCAGTGGCGCCATAGCGTTTCTCTACTGACGTGGTAGAGCGGGATAAGAAAAGTATTGGCTTAACGTGCTCCTTGGGTATATCGATGCCGGGTATCTGCTCGCCGTCCCAGTCACAGTCAAGCTGAAAGACCATTAACCCAAATCCCGTGATGCAGGCGTCGATTTTAAAGAAGAGGGGTTTCTCGGGGTCATGGTGATGCCTGACGACCTGTTCGCAGAGTTTCTCTTGGAGGGAACGCCATGCGTCGAGTTCTTCTGGCGTTGGTTCGAAACTCTCCTTTGCTACCACCTTAGCACGGGTTTGTCGTGATGCCCCGGGTTTCAACACTTGCTTGTCGCGTAGCTGGGCCACTAGACGGGTCTTGCGGTCCGTCAGCGGCTGGGCGATTACGTCAAACCAGGGTAATCCGGCGCGTAACCAACCGCCCATACCGAGATACATTTCGAGGTCGCGGAGGCTACGAGGGAAAGTGAGGCGTTGAAAGGCGCGAATGCGATCGTCTGTTTTGCGTACTCCTTCGCCGTCAACGACCCAGCCGAGAAGTTTCACCGAGGGGAAGCCCACAAACGACTTTGTCGCGTTAATGTGGATTCGGTGCTTATCGAGGATCTCGAGGACCGTTTCAAGGTGCTGGAGGTGCTCCTCGTCTGAGTCGCTAAAGATGACGATGTCGTCGATATACGCCCGTACAAAGTGCCGGTACGGGAAGAACAGTCGGTCCATAAAGCGCTGGGCGTACGCTGGCGCGTTCTTAAAACCCATAAGGACCACGTTAGAGTATTCGAGTCCTCGCGGACTAATCATAACCATGCGGTCGCGGTGGGGGGGATACACGCCAAGCTGGTGAAAGAACCCTGACGCGTCGAACATCGTCATCCTCTTCTTGCCTCTTAGACTACCGATAATGTCGTCTTGGTCTGGCAAAGGGTACACGTCTGGTGACGCTGCCTTGTTGAGGGCCTCATGTCGACCACTACGCGCCCGCGGTACTTTGTCCCGTCCTCCTTGTGTTTCCACACGACGAAAACAGGGCAAGCAATTGGCGCTGGGCGCTGCTGCCAACCGATTTTCCCATTCTTGTGCTGTTCCTCGTGCTGGTTGTCAAGGACCTCTCTGTCTTCGAGTCCAAGTGGATAGACGCGGATATTGTGTTTCTGATTTTGCCATCCGTCGAGTAGGTCGATACGCATCTTGTCCTCGTCCGGTATTGGAATCATGCCGCGGTTGTGATAGATGTCGTATTTGTCGAGCAGAGCCTGTAGTTTCACGGCGTATTCGGGATTGTCCGCGCAAATCTCTACCCGTGGCGATTCTTAATAGTTGGGTAGGAATCCGGCTTGGATATGCCGTAACTCGGCACGTCTCTGGGCGCGGCTTCTGGGTCTTGACCGTTATCCTCCTCGGCCTGAAAGGCGGCATCCTCGGTCGCAACGACGTGATTCACCACTTCCTCTGATAGGTCAAAGAGGCTGTTGCCACCGGTCCGGGCTATTCGCTCTAGCTGGTCCTCGGTGATGGCCATCATCGCGTCGTCCGCGTGCGAGGGTGCGATTCGCGCGACCTTGGTGCCCTTTTTGATTGTAACGGGGAAGTTCGTCGGGTTAAAAACTGGCACCAGTTTCTCTGACCTGTGATCGATGAGTCCGTCCAGCACGTACGCGTGTTCGGAAAACATTCTCTGTGGCAAGGGTTTCCCATCGTCGGTGACCCTTTCGGGCAAATCGATAAAGTTAACGGGAATCCTGTGAATCTTGCCCGGAGGAATGATGGCGGTGTGCTGGGCGGTGACCTTGCGCAAGACTGGAAAGCGATTTTCGATCGAGGCTGGCACTGAGATATTATGTGCCGACTTGAAAAGGATAGACCTCTTGTTAAAGTCCACCACGAGACCGTGGTCGTCACAAAAGGGTGTGCCTAGAAGCAATCCTGCTGGCAACCGGTCGACTACTCCCGCAGTAACCGTGGTATGCATCTTGATGGGGATGTCTTTTACTGTGCCGGCCACGTAGAAATCGAAAGTAACCTCCTCTGTCATTGAGAAAGACGAGCCGACTGCGCTAACACTACGCGGCTCTATGGGTGAAAAGCGCGGATTTTTAGCGAATCTGGTAACCCAGTCTCTCTCAGCGAGGAGTATAGAGGCGCCTGTATCTACGCAGACCATTGCGTCTGCGGAGTTTTCATCGGCGCGGATACGTATCTTAAGATATGTACGCTTGCGGCGATTCTTTTTCTTGTCATGCTTAACTACCGCCTCGATAACCTCCTCCGGCTGAAAGGTGAAGTTTGCTGTCTCCGTGGGTGGAGAGGAGACAGCTGGGGGATCGGTCTCAGCTGGGCATTCTTCACTCGTGGTTCTGTCAAGCAGCGTCACGGCAGGCTCGTTCGAATGCGCGGCCTGAGCGAGGTACTCCTCAACCTCGTCCCAGCGAGGTGTGTATTCCTCTACAGGAGGTGGGGGAGGCGCACAAGAGACTGACTCTTGGTGAGGCATGGTAGGCGTAGGGTTTAGGATAAAGTTTACAGTGTCCCCTGGCTCTACGTTGACCTCGTTGGTGTCCTCGAGAACGTACCCCACGTCCACGAGACTATCGATAACGAAATGGACATTCGGCTCATCCTCCCAGACCACATGGACGTCTTCCTTGCCATCCGGACGTCGGCGAGTAAATCTCGCGTTGCGTCTCCATCCTTTGCCCCGTGAATTTGTTGGCCATGGCCGTCGATCCCTCGACTTACGGAAAGAGTCGTCCACGCGAGAGTAATCTCGCTGGTTGTGGCGAAAATTGCTCTGTCTGCCACCGCGGCCTCCTGCTGTGAAATCCTGACGGGCGCGCTGGTTACGCCAATTAGGGTTTCCCCAGTAGGCGGAGTCGCTGCCCGTGGAGGACGTGTTAGTCCCCGTTGGGCCGTTGTCACTGTAGAAGACATCACTGGAGGGCGCGGGCTCTGTCGCGGGGGCAGGATGAGGGGCTACGGTCCATGGGTCTGAAGGGGGCCTGCCGGCACGCCCCCTCCAGTCCATGGAGTGAGGGCATTCTGGGGAATATTGGGGTCATTTACCCAGTACGCGGCTGACGGCAGCTGTGAGACCGGGTAATCCAGCTGGGGGTAGATGTTGTTCACGTGGTTCTGCCTTGGGATGTGAGCAGCGTCTCGCAGCGCCTTACGGCGCTCCTCCGCTAGGGTGATGAAGGAGTCCAAGGAGTCAGTTTCTCGGGGCTCGTGGAGAAATTGACGGAGCTGCGGGGCAAGGTTGTTATAAAAGCGCGTAAGCCACTGGCGGGCTGTCCTATCTCCCCAGGCGCGGGAGTGCTTGAAGCAGTCCTGAGCGAATGCGCGGATGTCTGCCTGCCCGACGACCTTATCCATAGAGAAGTGATTCTCTCGAAACCACTTTTCTGCCTCTGCTAACGTTGGCCCAAAACGCTGTCGAAAGCGCTCCGCCGTAGTGCTCCAGTTCTTCGAGACTAATATCTGGCGGTCTTGTTCAGTGAGGTGAAAGTCCCACCAGTTTCGGGCACTTCCGCGAAGGTACTGGGATAAACTCTTTAGGACGATGGCCTGCGCGTTGCCGCTGTAAAGCAGCGCGTCTATCGTACCAATCCAAAGGTCGACATCACGGTAATACGTTGCGTGGTGGTCGTGAAAGATGGGATCACTGCCGTACTTTTTCACGTCCGCATTTGGCCAGAAGATGCCGACTGAGGGTATTGGGGTGGAGTACAGCGCTGGGGGGGCGTTGCTACCCTGGCGAGGGGCGTTCTGTTGCAACGCAGCCATAATTGCCGAAACAAATTGCGAGGCCATTCCTTCGAAGGTCGTCGCCGGGGCTGCCGGCGGGGAAGGCGATTGGTAGAGGTGTGTTGCAGCCGGTGACGAACCCGCTGACGGGGTTGGATGACCCGTCCACGTCGTTGGGTTCGTCGAAGGGGCGGGCGCTACCTGCGCGCCTTGTTGGGCATGTCGGATCGTCCTATCCGAAGGAGTGTTATCTGTGAGCTGTGGCCCCTGTGGATGGGAAATTGGCGGTGTGGTCGCTGGTTGTCCCACTGAGGGGGGAGAATACGCCGTCGCAGACGTAGCTAGCTGAGGCCCTGTTTGAGGATGCAGGGGTCGCTGCGCGGCGGGCTGGAGTATTTGCGCGGGTGGGTCGGGCGTCTCCACGCCTTTTCCTTTCGATGAGATTCCTCCGTATTCCATCGACGGGTCCGCCGAAGGGCCAGCGGTGACCGTGTCACCTCTCTGATAACTCATGGTCGAGGAGTGAGGACGCTGGGCGCGCGGTTTCTGTGGTGGGTCGGGCTGCGCTGCCTCGGGGTCTCTTGGCGGTGTAGACGGGGTGTTTGACGATTGGGAGGTCTGCGAATTTGTTCGCGAGAGGGGTATGGGGTCGTTTGGGTCGTCGAGATGAAGTCGCGAGGCAAATTCAGGTATTTGGCGCGCAGCCGCGACGATACGCTTTGCGGTGCTGAGGATGGATTTCCCCCAATGCGGGTCAATCTCTGGGTCTCCGATGATATCGTTCGAGTATTCCCAGTTGTTGTGGGAGAAATAAGGTAAGTCGCCGTCAAATTCAACCGTGCAAAGGAGTCGTAGATCCTTGAAGAAGTGTGATGGTAGTTGCTGAAAGATTGGCAGGTCCGGCGACTGATCAACGAGCGTCTGAAGTCGCCGTAAATCCTTGATTTGGCTAGGCCGGAGCCGTTTTGGCAAGCCCATGGGCTATCTTGCGGCTTGCTCTCTTGTCGGGGTGAACGTGTATCTTCGCCGAGGTCGGGCGAAGAAAAATTTTTCTAGAGGCCGTATCGAGAGGTTGTGCTACCACTTGACACAGCCCTCCTGGCAGCCGTTCCGGATCTGACAGGGCAAATGGGCTGTGGGAGCTGCTGACCTAGAAGGGCGGCAGCGACGTGAAGAGACGCGGCGAAAGAGCAGAGTTAGACGAGCAAAGCGATGAACGACGAGGCGAATAAGCAGGCGATGAACAAATGACACAAGCAATAGCAAAACGTAGGTATAACAAGGTTAATTCTAGAGAACTTGGCCCTTGAGCAAAGATACCCAAGGGTGCCGTATATATACTCCTCTGGGAGGTGGATCTCCCAGTGGGTATCTACGGTGTTGTCTATCTATGCTTGTGACAGTAGGTTAATATATATCTTATCTTTATTTAGTATTAAGATTATACTATAGTTATAATAAATATTATATTAGTTAAGTAAAGCCTATAGTTTTATAGTATATTTAAGGTTATTTATATAAATCTTTACCTTATAGTAATTCTTAATAGTTAGGTAGAAATCTAGCTTAGATATACTATAACTTAGTATATCTCTAGGTATAGCTTTTAGGTTTTAATTATTATCCTCCTTAGCCTAAAAAGTAATATCCTTAGTTATAATAATATAATTTACTACTTCTTTTAATAGGTTAAAGAGGCTATTACTATTAGTCTAAGCTATTTACTTTAGCTAGTCCTTAGTAATAACTATTATTATATTATTTATATATAAAGGTATAATTTATATAACCTTAGTACCCTTTTTAATTATAATAAAGAAATTTATTAGGTTAAAAATAGGTATTAGTTTCTTTAACTTATAATTAATAAGTTTATTTAGTATATATATATATTTAGAAAATATTCTCTATAGTAAAGGCTTTTTATCTTTAGTAACCCTTTTAGGTAAATTAATAAAGTTAATAAGAATCCTATAAATCTTACTTAGAAGAATAATAATAGTATACTAGGTAGTAACTTTATATAAGACTAAAAAGTAATTCTTAATTAAAGTTAATACTAAGATATTATATATTAATTTAAAAAGGATAAACCTCTTATTAAAGTCTACTATAAAACTATAGTTATTATAAAAGGGTATACCTAGAAGTAGTTCTACTAGTAACTAATTAACTACTCCTATAATAACTATAGTATATATTTTAATAGGGGTATCTTTTACTATACTAGCTATATAGAAATTAAAAGTAACCTCCTTTATTATTAAAAAAGATAAACTAACTATATTAATACTATATAACTCTATAAGTAAAAAGTATAGATTTTTAGTAAATCTAGTAACTTAGTCTCTCTTAGTAAGGAGTATAAAGGTATCTATATCTATATAAACTATTATATTTATAGAGTTTTTATTAATATAGATATATATCTTAAAATAAATATACTTATAATAATTCTTTTTTTTATTATACTTAACTACTACCTTAATAACCTTCTTTAGTTAAAAAGTAAAGTTTATTATCTCTATAGGTAAAGAGAAAGTAGTTAAAAGATTAGTCTTAGCTAAGTAATCTTTACTTATAATTCTATTAAGTAGTATTATAGTAGGCTTATTTAAATATATAGCCTAAGTAAGGTACTCCTTAACCTTATTTTAGTAAGGTATATATTTTTTTATAGGAGGTAGGGGAGGTATATAAAAGACTAGCTTTTAGTAAAGTATAGTAAGTATAAGGTTTAAAATAAAGTTTATAGTATCCCCTAGCTTTATATTAACCTTATTAATATCTTTAAAAATATACTCTATATTTATAAGACTATTAATAATAAAATAAATATTTAGTTTATCTTCTTAGACTATATAGATATTTTCTTTACTATTTAAATATTAGTAAGTAAATTTTATATTATATTTTTATTTTTTATCTTATAAATCTATTAGCTATAGCTATTAATCCCTTAACTTATAAAAAAAGTTTTCTCTATAAGAGTAATTTTACTAGTTATAGTAAAAATTACTTTATTTACTACTATAGCTTTCTATAGTAAAATCCTAATAAGTATACTAGTTATATTAATTAAAGTTTTCTTAGTAGGTAAATTTACTACCTATAGAGGATATATTAATCCCTATTAGACTATTATTACTATAGAAGGTATTACTAAAGAATATAAGCTTTATTATAGGGGTAAAATAAAGAGCTATAGTCTATAAGTCTAAAGGGGGCCTTACTAGTATACCCCCTCTAGTCTATAGAGTAAAGGTATTCTAAGGAATATTAGGGTTATTTACTTAGTATATAGTTAATAGTAGCTATAAGACTAAGTAATTTAGCTAGGGGTAAATATTATTTATATAGTTTTACCTTAGGATATAAGTAGTATCTTATAGTACCTTATAGTACTCCTCTACTAGGGTAATAAAAGAGTTTAAAAAGTTAGTTTTTTAAGGCTTATAAAGAAATTAATAAAGTTATAAGGTAAAGTTATTATAGAAGTATATAAGCTACTAGTAGGCTATTTTATCTCCCTAAGTATAAGAGTACTTAAAGTAATCCTAAGTAAAAGTATAAATATTTACTTACTTAATAACTTTATTTATAAAAAAGTAATTTTTTTAAAATTATTTTTTTACCTCTACTAATATTAAACTAAAATACTATTAAAAGTACTTTATTATAGTACTTTAATTTTTTAAGATTAATATTTAATAGTTTTATTTAATAAGGTAAAAGTCCTACTAGTTTTAAGTACTTGTCACAAGCATAGATAGACAACACCGTAGATACCCACTGGGAGATCCACCTCCCAGAGGAGTATATATACGGCACCCTTGGGTATCTTTGCTCAAGGGCCAAGTTCTCTAGAATTAACCTTGTTATACCTACGTTTTGCTATTGCTTGTGTCATTTGTTCATCGCCTGCTTATTCGCCTCGTCGTTCATCGCTTTGCTCGTCTAACTCTGCTCTTTCGCCGCGTCTCTTCACGTCGCTGCCGCCCTTCTAGGTCAGCAGCTCCCACAGCCCATTTGCCCTGTCAGATCCGGAACGGCTGCCAGGAGGGCTGTGTCAGTACTTTTATAAAAATATTAAGATAAACTCTTTAAAATAATAGCTTATATATTACTACTATAAAGTAGTATATTTATTATATTAATCTAAAGGTTAATATTATAGTAATATATTATATAGTAGTTATAAAAAATAAAATTACTATTATACTTTTTTATATTTATATTTAGCTAAAAAATATTAACTAAGGATATTAAAGTAAAGTATAATACTAGGGGGGTATTACTACCCTAGTAAGGGGTATTTTATTATAATATAGCTATAATTACTAAAATAAACTATAAGGCTATCCTTTTAAAGGTTACTATTAAAGCTATTAGTAAAAAAAGTAATTAGTAGAGGTATAGTCTAGCTAGTAATAAACCTACTAATAGGGTTAAATATCTTATCTATATTATTAAATTTATTAAAGGGGTAAATACTACCTATATACCTTATTAAATATATTAAACTATTTTATTTAAAGAAGTATTATTTATAAACTATAGCCCTTATAGATAAAAGATTAATAGTATAGTTACTAGTTATTTTATTAAGGGGGGGGAATATACTATTATAAATATAATTAGTTAAAGCTTTATTTAAAAATTTAGGGGTTACTATATAGTAAGCTAAAGTATTAGTATAGGTAGGTTAAGTATTTTTATACTTTTTTTTTAATAAGATTCTTTTATATTTTATTAATAAGTTTACTAAAGGGTTAATAGTAACTATATTACCTCTCTAATAACTTATAGTTAAGGGGTAAAGATACTAAGTATATAGTTTTTATAGTAGGTTAGGCTATACTACCTTAAGGTCTCTTAGTAGTATAGATAAAGTATTTAATAATTAAGAGGTTTATAAATTTATTTATAAGAAGAATATAAAGTTATTTAGGTTATTAAAATAAAGTTATAAAGTAAATTTAGGTATTTAGTATATAGCTATAATAATATACTTTATAGTACTAAAGATAGATTTCCCTTAATATAAGTTAATCTCTAGGTCTTTAATAATATTATTTAAGTATTCTTAGTTATTATAAGAAAAATAAAGTATATTACTATTAAATTTAACTATATAAAGGAGTTATAGATCCTTAAAAAAGTATAATAGTAGTTACTAAAAGATTAATAGATCTAGTAACTAATTAATAAGTATTTAAAGTTATTATAAATCCTTAATTTAGCTAGGTTAAAGCTATTTTAGTAAGCCTATAGGCTATCTTATAGCTTACTCTTTTATTAAAGTAAATATATATCTTTACTAAGGTTAAGTAAAGAAAAATTTTCTAGAGGCTATATTAAGAGGTTATACTACTATTTAATATAGCCCTCTTAGTAGCTATTCTAGATTTAATAAGGTAAATAGGCTATAGGAGCTACTAACTTAGAAGAATAGTAGTAATATAAAAAGATATAGTAAAAGAGTAAAGTTAAATAAGTAAAGTAATAAATAATAAAGTAAATAAATAGGTAATAAATAAATAATATAAGTAATAGTAAAACGTAGGTATAATAGGGTTAATTTTAGATAACTTACCCTTAAGTAAAGATACCTAGGGGTACTATATATATACTCCTCTAGGAGGTAGATCTCTTAGTGGGTATCTATAGTATTATCTATCTATACTTATAATAATAATAGCTAAACCTAAGTTTTTAGTTTTATTATTTATAAGTATATAACCCTATAATAACCTTAGAAACTAATAAAGATTTACTAAGAAAATAGCTTTTAGATTCTTAGAAAAAATACTAGTAAAATATTATAAATAAATCTTTATAAAAATATATATAATAGTATATAACTAAAAGCTTAATATAAACTTTAAAGTTTAACTTAATATATATTATTATATATTTTTTCTTCTTATTAATAATACTAGTTACTTAGATATAGTTAGTTATATCTTTATTAATATTTAAGAGTAGGGGCAGATTTAAGATTTAGGTGCAGACTCTCGAGGTACGACGAGTCTGTTAAGTGGGTCCCCCTGTGCAACGGACGAGTAGTGGTGGAGGGGGAAAGCTGTAGACAAGACAATAGAGCTGACGAGAGAATGGGATTGTTTGGAGCTCGGGACGGTAGGGAGGAGCTTGTGCGTAGCGCCGTCTTTGTCTATTCGACGGCTTTGTCTTTTTTGGCGGGTGAAGGAGAGAGAGGGAGACGGGGACGGAGACGGATACTAAGGAGGGTCAAGCCACACTACGCTCGTAAGCGCACGCTAAGAACGAGACGGTCGGGCGGTGCGGAGGATGGTGACGAAGCAGGGGAGGGGGGTTGGAAAGCTGCGTGTGCGCGCGCGTGTTAGTCTCGTTTCCCGAATCAGGGAATGCTGGAAAGAGGCGCTGATGACGGATGAGCTCCTTCGGATCGCGATATCACTGCCCGAGACGGGGGGCCAGACGAGGCGACGCGAACGAGTGGACGGCAGCATTTTTAGACTTGCCATGAACTCTCTCTCTCTCGTCGGGCATTTACACACGCGGGTGAGATTCTAAGATAATCTCGCACTGATGTGGGATTCGGAGGGTAAGACAGGCAGACGCACACACACACACACACACAACCTCTTCTGGTGGTTTGGAAGCAGGCAGGGAAGAAAACCGAGAAAAGGTGTGGCTCACCGCGTGGCGTTCATTGGGAAGGGGATTTGATTTCACGCTTGTTGTGTAGAAACGACAACCCCGTCTGCGTGTCTTAGACACCTCGAGCGGCCGCATGCTTGCGCTCGCACTCACGGGAGCGAGGGCGTGCTGCGCGGTGATGGCATGTCACGGGGCGAGGGGCTTGTCATGCTTCCATCTTCCTCTCTCTCTCTCTCTCTCTCTCCCCCTCTCGTCCCGGATCTGTCTGCTCCCCCCGTCTGTCTTCGTATGCCGCCTGTATCAAGTCCGTTTTCTCGGGTCGCGCGTCCATGCACGGTACGATATATCGGTGTGACGGATGACATATGACATGCGGCAAGTCATCTTTAGCCTCGCTCCGGCTTGTCCCCCTTTCGCCGACAAGCAACGCCCAAGGAATCACCTGTGAACTCAGGGGGGTGGGGGGGATGCTGGACGTGACCAAGGCATGGTGGAACTCTACGGTGAATTGCCCGGTGACAAGAAAGCGACTCCTCGGCGCGCCGCGATCCCAAAAGCGTGAGCTGAGCGTGTTTAGTTTTCCCGAGAGGAACGCGCACTTATGCCGTCGGTGAAGAGGCGGTCTGATGGTGAAGAAGGGGGAGCGGCTCCCGGCTCACCCTACACTACCCGCTTCCGTTCACCTCGTAGCGCGGATCGCGTAAAGGCAGAAAAAAGGTAAACAAGGAGGATCAAGCAGTCACGATGAAAAGCCACGAGCCGGCGTTTCTCACGCAAAGTTCGGATGCCATTCATCTCTCTCTCTCTCGCTCTCCCCCTCTCTCGTCCCGTCGTCACTTTCCGCAGAACCACTCGCGCCATCGAGACCGGGAAAGTCCGGTCCCGGCCCTAAGGTGAGGCCAAGGTGAGTCTTGGTGCAAGACGCGCGAGATTCTGCTGACGTTGCACCCGCTCATTGGGCAACCCGCGCGCTCTTGCTCTAGCTCTCCGACAAGGGACGCGCCCTCGATCCTTCTTTAGAACATACGACGTAACCGGAAAGAAAGAAGGAAAGAAGGAGGGGAGGGAAAAAAGTCCTAACCTTGCGTCGCGCGACGATTGCGCCTCTTCCCGTCCCTCGCCCGCTCAACAGACGAACGACTGCACCATGGTGATTTAACACTGACACGGGGCGAGGGATATCGATCGCCGGGCGCTGGATCGGGATATGCAAAGCATACGTTACTGCACGTCCGTTTGTCCGCACGCGACTCATCATATCCGGGGGGGGCGCTCGCCCTCCCGATCTCCTGCGATCAGGGTTCTCGCCCCCATTCTTGCGAACTAGAGCACCTGCTACTGCATTTCTCGGAGAACTCTCGCCTAGGCTATTGCCCTCCCTCCCCTCCCATACATCGGCCGCATTACGTATACCCCGCCATCACGGCGACTTGGGCCTTTTCTTCGCGTCCTCGGCTCTCGGGGATTAGGTTCGAACGCACAACGCTTCTAGGGGAGGGGGGCGACGGAGGAGGACAGGAAACGTCGCCGTACGAAACGGTCAGAGACTTGGGAAACGGTACGACGAGTTGCTCTCTCTCATTCTCTTTCCCTCTCTCAACAGACACCCGAGGAAAGATGTGACTGGTCCTGGGACTTCCGCACAAAGGCCACACACGCGTGCGTGGATCTCACGTTGTTCGCCAGGTGCGAGAGCCGGCATGGATCAGAGCGACGCCGGCGTTGTCTCATCGGGGGTTGCTGTCCTACCGAGCACACCGAGGGACGGTGTATCCCTCACTTCAGGGAGGCCCATACGCCCATCTGTGCGTCCCCCTGAGCCCGCGGGAACTTGCAGGCAGGGGGGAGGAACGGAGCAGAGGTTCTCCTCGCGCCGCAAAAGGGGCCACGCAACCCAAAGACGTAGGGTTCCGCGAGAGTGCCCGCGCGCGCGTTGTCGATATGACTCGGTCGTTCAACGGCTTTCAAAAAGACCCTCCTTCCTTCTCTCCTATCTTCCTCCCAGAGGAGAGGGAATGCGACGATGCGACGACAGGACGGCAAGTCCGTTAGGTTGTAAGACGTCGGGAGGGGCCCCTGTCTAGGGCCGGCCGAGAACAGACGCCGGGCGTCCCAAAGGAGGGGTCGACCCCGGCTGCCGGTGATTGCCTATTCCGTCTCCGCCCCCGGCCGGATCGAGTAAAAGAAATAAAGGAAAAACCGTCAAGGTAGATGTCAACTCGTATTATACTGTGGAACATCCGGCATGGCGACTTGCAGGGTATGTTTAAACAACAAATAGCAACGAAGGAGGGGGGCGGGGGGGGAATGCGATGGTGCCCGCCTCCCTACCGGTCCTCACCATAACTCCTCAGCGTGCCTAAGCAGTGAACCTCCCACAGCCACTTTAACCAAGACAAGCCGTATACGTGTGTGTGCGTGGCCCAGCCTGCAAATGACCAGCCAGCCCAGCGCGGCATGGGGCCCAAGACAAAGACCCCGAATCTATCCGCGACGGCTGCCTGCTCTCTGCGCTCCCCCCGTCCTCACTCCTCCCCCAGCTCCCAGCAACACGCGAGAACTGCAGCCCCGTCGGCCGACCCACGGCGCACAGCATGAACCGAAGAACCCCGCGCCGCGCATGGGTCTATCGGCCATCCCATCCATTCGCTGCTGTACGTTTTGCGTCACCCGAGCTGCCATCTCCGTCCTCCCCATGGAGTCATTCAAGAGTTCGCTCGGAAAGGGAGGGAGGGGGGGAGGGGGGGCAAAGAGCAAACAAGCTCACTTTCTCGCGCTGCTGTAATCTGTGCCCTGTATCGTGCCCCCCAAACTATCGCAGCGCTTTTTCAGCGCGATTCAGGGATGGCGACCGAGGGAGGTCGTCGCACCCGCCGTGCCGTGTGACGATCTTGCGCGACGGTCGCACGGCGCGGCAGGAAGAAAGGGAGTCGCCGACGGGGCTGGCTGCACGGGGCCGCCGTCCCGCGCACACCCGTTTCGAGTATGCGACGCCGTGTCACCGATGGTTCGGCCGTCTTACGCAACACGTAAGTAGTCTGTCTCCTTCTCCCTCCCCTCCCTCTCCCTCCCACTCTCTCTCTCTCTCTCTCTCTCTGGCAACTTCCACGCGCTGTGCCTGCTACTTCTTCGCTTTGCCCGCATCCGGGTCGTACTTCTCCTTCCAGATCCTGTTGAGGGGGGCTGTCGTCAGTCATTGGTGTTACGGAGCGTGGTGGTCAGATCACACTGGCATCAGGTCATGGGACAATGGCGTCAGGAACGGAAGGACAGACGAGAGAGAAACGGGCAAGAGATCGCGATGCACCACTCGGAAAGCGGCATCGAGACCCGGGGTATCTGCGCTGAAGGGCTGCGGTGCGGCGCAGGACCAGCCTGCAGCAGCATGTAATTGAGTGCAGCTCTGGAAGCTTGCTGTCATCCAAGAGGACGAAAGCAGGGCGAGCTGCCGCTGCCGCGCCAAGGGACGGGAGACGATGCGAGCCTATCAATGCCCCAGCGCGAGAGTCATCCGCGACAGGGGCCGCAGCCCTCTTCCCCCCCCTCCCCTCAGTGATGCATGCATACGCCGAAACCAGCTCTGGGGAACCCCCCCCCCATGAAGCCAGTGGGATCAAGAGACGGGCACGACTTACCAGGAGTTGCCTAGTGTTTTGTTGCCGTTCTTTTCGGCCAACCGGTAGTAACGGGCTGCTGCGAACTGGACATGTTGTCAGCCTCATGTGATGGAACTGAGCATGCGCCTCGAACGGGTGCCGAGTGGTGGCCGCTTTTCGCGGCCGCTGTGTTGATGCCCGAGCAGCTTTGCTGACGACCCAAAACGGTTGTCAAACAGGCACCCGCGCTCATCCCATGACAAATGCGCCTGTTGATACAAGCTACACACAACCCGGCGCCGCTGAGGCTGATGCCGTCCTCGCCAAGGAGCCAAGCCCCAGGTCTTGGTTTGCCGACTTGGACATCATCACGACGGAGCGGGAGGCATATGACGAAACATACCTTGTCCTTTTTGCAGCCGAAGCCCTCGAGGTAGCACCAGGCGATTTCATTCATGGCGTCTGAGAAGAGCGAGGCTGGTTAGCGTACCCAACATGTTTGCATCAGGCCTCGACGCCCAGGAACGAATCGTCGTAGCACACTCACCACTGTCTCCAAGGTTCGCCGCTGTCTCATAGTACTGCGACGGCATGTCAGTTCTAGCCGCTCAGGTATACCTGCGACTCCGGGGACGTTTCTTTCGCCCCCCCCCCGATGTCATGCGGATGATGCAAACTCACCTGCTTGGCCGCGATTGGGTCCTTTGGGGTGCCCCATCCGTGCCTGAAGGAGTTGGCCAGCTCGAAGATGGCCAGAACGAGCTCGCCTTTGGCAGCGCCGCCCTTCTTCAGGCCGGCCTTCAACGCCATTTGCTCGACGTTTGCCGCATTCGACGCCGCCGCCGAGAGGTACTTGATGGCCCCTTCTGGATCGGGCTCGCAGCCCCAGCCGTGCCTGCCGACAACCCCTGATCAGTAACCCGCGTCATTGAAAACCCAAAGCACCAGGCCATCGTGGCACCTGTAGAGCGCCGCCAAAGTCTCCGACGCAATGTGATCGCCCGGCGAGCCGTGGCGCTCGCGCGACGGGACCATTCCCATAGGCGCGCGGAGGGGCACGATCAACGTCGTCGCGCAGGGCCCAGGCCAGTCCAGACCAAGGCAAACTCACCTCAGAGCGAGACCGTATAGAAACTGGCTGAGGGTGTTGTTCGCCCCTTTGGGATCAGCCAGACGGGCAAACATGGCCGTCGAATTTTCGAAATCCCCCGCCTCGTGCAGCCGGATGGCCTCCTGTATGTTCTCGTCTATGGCCGGAGACGACACGGCCGCGCTCACAGACCGCGCCCTCGTCGTGCTCCCTGGCTCCTTGTCAGCCGCCGGGGTCTCGGGCCTGCTCTTGTTCGCCGCCGCCAGGATCGTCGCGCGCTTCTCCCATTCCAGCTCGTGTTGTTCGCCCTCGGCCGTGGTTACGATGTCGGGCAGGTCCTGCGGGACGTTGTCGGACGAGGCGGGCGACCGGCTGAGGTGCAGCCGTTCCGACAGCCGTCTCCCCTCTCTCCTGTTGGACGCCGTGCTCGCTTGGGACGAGGCGGAGGCGCTGCGCGACCGGTTGCCGAAGAAGACATCGAGGCTGCGCCGGGGCTTCTGGCCGCCGACGCTTTCGTTGGGGTTCAGGAGCTGGTCCCTGTTTTCGTCCGCCGGCATGCTCGGGGGGTGGATGACCTCCTGCGAATGGGTATCCGATCGGATGAACTTGAATTCGGGGGCGGCCAGCCTGTCGACGGCATCCTGGCTGCTGGCGTCGCCTTGCTCGAGGTGGTCCTTTTTCTTGAGGATGTCGCGCAAACCCATGATGACGTCTTACGGGTTAGTGGGCTCGTACGAGAACTGGGGCAGAGGAAAAAGGCGAAAACGCAAAAGAGTAGGAGAAGAAGAACAAGTTAAAAAAAGAAATTGTATATATTTGGTCTGATAAAAGTGTCAACATCAAGTCCCCCCCATAAGGAAAGGAGGTTTGGTTAAGTTGGTGATGGGCCCCGTCACATGTGGTGCGAATCCGCAGCCCGGAAAGAACAGCTGGACGGTACAGTGCCGGCCAACAAGGGGCGGAGCAGACGGCGGTGCACTTTCATCCCCCTCCAACAAGGCCACCCTCGCGGATCCGATTAGCGTCTCGTAAGCGTCTGAAGCCGAGAACAAAGGGTTCTCAGTAACCGCCAAGAAGCAAGTCTGTGGCGCTGACACCCGATTTCAATGGCGAGGGGGGGGGAGCAGTTCAAGTCGGTAGATCCAAGCAATAATAACAAGACGTGTCTTTTGAGGTGTTCGTGTGTCAGCGCGGGCAAATCAATGACATCGGATGGGCCACCTGAATTCAGGAGATTTACAGGGGATGGGGGGACATGAAAAAAAATAAAAATAAAAATTGAGATGAAGGATGGCGGGGTAAATTTCGATTGATTTAGTTTAATTGAAACACCCCGTGCCTATTGAGGGTCGGCCCGCCCGCCGAAATGATAAGGTCGAAATTTGGCTGTCCCCGTCTCGGCAATTCTCTGGATGGAGGTTTTCCCTAATTTCACCCAATTTCTTTCTCACCAACTACACCCTATAATCAAACGCCGATCGGCACACATCACTTGCCATTATTGTTGGCCGCGGTCCAAATCATGTTCCAATGTTTCTCTTTTTGTCTCTATCCTTTCTATTACTGTTCTGCTTCAGCTTCAGCTTCTGAAAGCATGGTATGTAGTATCAGTGCTCTAGTCGTCCTCTTCTCCGTGGGTATCGTTTGTTGTTCTCCCCGGTCGTTCCCGCAACCTGGCAGACGCCCGCCACAAAGGAGACCCGGCATCTCCCTAGCCTGGGCTCCCTCGTGGAGTGGATAGCAAATATGTCAGTAAAAGAGATGAGCCGGAACGGCCCTTCTCCATAGGTGGTACGAGATCACGATCAGAAAGAGATAAAGTCCTTCTGGACCTTGAAGTCAGTATCATCACCAACGCCGTCGGTGATAAACTCCTCGACCTCGTCCGAGTCCACATCGTCGCTGTCGACCGACTCAGCATCGCTCGACAGATCCCCCGTCTCGTCCTCGGACGTGCGCTTCCGAAGGACGCTTGCCCTCTCGCGGTGAAGAAGCTTACAGCCCTTGTTCTTACACTTGCCCGTGTTGCTGAAGTCGGGGCACTCGAAGACGTGCCGCTCTTCGCACTCGTCTCCCTTGTCGCAGTAGCCGTACATACCAAACGAACGGCAGACCAGGGCACCTGGGGACACACTAGAGTGAGCATAGGGGCACTTGGGATTCGCACAGTTGCCCTTGATGAAGTGGACGCATGTCGGGGTGCGTTGGGGAATCAAGTCATGGGAAAGATCACAAGACTCCCCATTGGCGCAGTTCCCCTTGTGCAGCAGCTCTCGGCAGACAGCAACTCTCGAAGCGTCATGGACGTATCGGCAGGCCGGGCCCTTGGCGCATGAACCTAATTTGAGAATCGGCGCGGTTAGTGGTGTCCATTACTCATACCCACATGAGCAAGAAATCGTCCAGCCTGTCTAAGCGGATAACGGGTGGGTAGCCGGATGAAGATTGTGAATGAAATACCAGTCAGCGAAAACATGCTGCAAGGCACGTCGACCTTTTTGACGCCGTTTTGGCTGAGCAAGTGACTCAAGTTAGCGGTTGTCGGTCATGAAAAGGACGATCTTACCGTTGAGCTTTGAGCACACCGGCCCGGTACAGATTGCCCGTCTTGCTTCGGTGAAACTTGACGCCTCCGACAAAGGCGACCTTGGGCGTCGCGCTGACGGGATGGAGATCTCCTATGAGACTGTGAGTGCACCCTGCCTGGGAGGGGATATGTGGCGACGCACCCGACACCTTGATGAGCTTGCTCCCGCTGTGGGCGACGCGGAAACGAATGCCTTGGATCTCAACCTCGTGATTGCCTGTAGCTGTGGCGTTAGTAGGGGTGGGCGGCACTCTCGCCTGGCCTCCGTAGCGATGGAAGTGCTTGGCAAGCTGCGACTGCTCGCGAGCATCCTGCTGCCGGTTCTTCTCCTGCCGCGACGCCTCGATAGCTTTGACGTGCGCTTCGTTGTTCTTCTCGTATACGGCCGAGTTGATCAGCGATCTCTGGCCGCGGGTGTTCTTGGAAATCCAAGAGCCGGATGAGCCGGCTGGACCCGAGGCCTCGGGCGTGGGCGAGTCGGACGGCGGCGTTTGCGTTCCACCGTTGTTGTTCAGCACCAGGGATCGGTGGCGAAACCCCGAGGGCCCTCGGGTTGAGGGGTAAGGCTCGACGCGATGTTTGTGGGGGAAGCCGCCATGTCGGTGAGTGTTGTCTACGTCGTGTAAGCGTCGGGGAACCCCCGGGGGAGGAGTATTGGACATACTCCGGCTGTAGGCGCCATGGCTGCTCGGGATCGATTGTACGCCAGCTTGCTGAGCCTTGTGAAGGTTGATCTTGCCTATTTGCCACCAGGTTAGAACCCGCGCAATTTTTTTATTTTTTCCGTGTGTTTGTTATGAGACGGTACCAGCAAGTTGGCCGATCCTGGCCAGCAATTCTTGTTCCTCCTGAGAGGGCATTTTGTTCTGCTGAGAAATTCGTGCAGTGTCGTGAGGCCAAGAAATGGTGGGTTTTGCCGAAAGAGTTATTGCTGTTGCGATCGAAGGTATTATGTGTTGTAGGAGGGGGGAAGATGAGATCACAGTGCCTGCAGTGGGAAGGAGACGCTTTGACTCTTGCTTCCCATCGAAGGGGGGGGCAAGTGGAGACAGGTACATGGGGTCCACTTGATCCACCAGCCAATCCCAACTAAGGATGGCCCCTACTGCAAGGCTGATAGAAAGTATGGAAGGAGCTTTCTTTTGACCTTTGTGAAGATCCGACCATCTCCGGAATATCGAGTGTTGACATTCTGGTCCAGAATTGCATCTAGTACCGAGCGCCGCACCACTTAGGCGGAGTCCCACGTAACCAAAGTGACCTATCCTCAAGCCATTGTCGAACGACGGGGCCTTACTGGACAGCTCACGACGCGATTCGATCCTTGACGGCCAACACGACCACCCCGACCACTCGATATAGCCAACGCGCCATCCGAGAACCAGCAGGGCACCATGGCGTCATGGGATCTCTTGGACGATAAGGAGGAGCAGGAGCTGCACAAGACGCGGCTGGTCAACATCGAAGAGAAGCCGTTCAAGCGGATCACCAAGAGACTGGTGACCATCACCACAATCGCAAACTCCCAGCTGAAACAGCAGCCCACGCCGCCGCCTGAGGACGCCAACGGCGAGGGACAGGCCGGCGGCGAGACGAGGCAGGAGGCGGCCGCCAAGACGCTCCGCGAAATCGACCAGATCAAGGACGACCTCACGCTCGACTTCGCCGCCTTCGACAGCAGCATCGCCCGCCTGCAGTTCCTCCTCGACGCCAACGTCCGCGAGCGCGAGCGCTACAAGGCCGACCAGCAGCGCATCCTCGAGGAGTGCCAGAGCGTCCGGGGCAACAACGCGCGGCTGCGCGAGCAGCTCGAGGGCGCCAGGGCCACGCTCGCTCAGCGCAAGGAGTACGACAAGCTCGCCAACGCGCTCATGGCCAAGGGCCTGCGCCCGCGAGGGGAGCAGGAGTCGAACCTGAAGAAGCTCGAGGAGGAGATCCGCGACCTGGAGAGGGAGAGCGAGACGTACGCCGTCACGTGGCGCGAGCGCCGCGACCAGTTCAGCAAGATCATGGACGAGGGCATGCTGCTGCGCAGGCAGATCCGCGACGAGAAGGAGGAGGTCGAGAGGCGCGAGGGCATGAACGAGGACGGCGAGGAGGACGGCGAGGCCTCGAGGGGCGGCAATGTCTCCAGCGGCAACGTCACTCCGCACCCGGACAGCGGCGCGGTGCCGAGGCCGACCTCGGACGGCCAGTCGGAGGAGCATGCGGACGGTCTCAAGCCGCGGCCCGGTGGTTCGGGCAGCTTCTCGCGGTCCGGCAGCGCGGTCCCGAGCCAGAGCGGCACGCCCCACCCCCAGCACGACGACGACGAGATTGAAGAGGGGGAGGACGTTGAGATGGACGATCAACAGGACACTCAAATCACTTCCGGAGGCGACACGCCCCGTATCACGGTGGATGCGCCCGACAGCATGGAGGTTGACAACTAGACACGGGGAACCGCAAAGGTCCCGGAGAGGGCTCCTAGATAGTTCAACTGAGATACCCATTGAAAAGCAGCTCGTCGGAACTTGCTTCGTGACGCTTGCCCGTCACCCGACATAACGTTATCACTAGGCCCTTTTGGTTTTTGGTTGATACACGGCAAAAGAAGAATAATGGATAAGAATCATAATAAGTAGCAGCAGAAGAGAGCACGGGGAACTAAAAATAAAATAAAAAAAACACCCGCATCAGGCCGAGCCGGTGGTGTCGGTCACGTACGTCTTCTCCTCCTTGCCCTTTGCGAGCGCCAGCCTCGCCGTCTCGAGCTCCTCGGGCGACGCGCCGCCGCTCTCGGCGAGGGCGATCTGCTCCTCCAGCTTGGCGGTCGCGTCCTCGACGCGGGTGCGCAGGGAGGGGAAGATCTTTTGCGTCTCCTCCACGGCGAGTTTCTGGAGGGGGCGTTAGCATCGTCCCCTCTTTTTTTTGTGGCATCGCCTTTTTCCACCTCTCTCTCAGTCCGAGGCAAAACACGGCAGACGACGCTGCATGCCTCGAGACTGAGCGGGTTCGGGCGTGTGAGGGGGGTGAAATGGGGGGGGGGATACGCACCAGCTGCCTGAGCATGTACTCCCGGTTCCCGTCCTCGTCGGGCTTGCCGTCTTCGATCTCCGCCTCGAGCGTGGCGACCTTGGCCTTCTGCTGGACGAGCTCCTTCTCATAGGAGATCTCCTCCTTGAGGAGCCGGGTGACCGAGAGGGTCGCGACGGTAAGTTGAGAAGGGGGCGCCATTGTGTTGTTGCTGTTGTTGTTGTTGTTGTTGTTGGTGTGTGTGTGTGTGTGTGTGTGTGTGTGTGTGTGTGTGTCTTATTTTGTATTTTTATTTTTATTTGGCTTTTTCTCAAGCTTTTGGTGGGGTCTGGTGTTTTTTTGTGAAGGTGATGACGGTGATGATGGTGGTGTTCTATGGGAGAGCGCCCGGCGGTTTTCGTCGGCGGGGTGTGGTTGGAGGGGTATTATTTCTTTGAGGATGATTCTTCCGTTGGAGATTTCCACTTTTGTCTCACCGGGCTAGTTCCTGCTTTTTGTTTACACGGAATTCCCGGCCGTTCTTTTTGCTGCTTGGGCCGGCTACGTCAAAGGTGCAGGACGGGTGCCTTGGAAAGCCACATTACATAGGTAGGTAGGTAGGTACTCCGTACGGTGGGGTGTTTTCCTACCGGCGGGGTTGCACACCGTAATTTACTGCGTACGCCGCGTACGTCCCCCCCCCCCCTCCCCGGCCCGGGAACCTTAGTACCTCAGCTCGGAGCCACTTTCGAACTGTGTCTCCGCCATGTGCAACTTCAGAACAAACACTTTGGTGTCGTTACTGGCCAAAAATCAGCCATGCCTTGGCTTTGAGGCTGTGTCAAAACTTCTCAAGAACAACCCGTTCCAGCATCTCTGCTCTGATAGGAGCCGCAGGATGGAACCAGCAGCCACCGAGAGTCGCCGCCTGAGTGGTGTCCTGTCCTCGCCGCGCCGCGGCCACGGCGGCATGGGCAGCAGTCAGTTTAGGGAAGGCCTGGGACTAGGGCTACAACTTCACAGGCAACCGCAAGAAGAAGCAGAAAGAACGACAGCCATTGGCTCCTGGACCTTTCAATTACTCTCAGTGGGAGAAGGCTGTTGACGGGTTCGTCGGCTTTGTCAGTATTGGTACTATCCAGGACCCTGCTCAACCGTATGCCGAGGTCGGCTTACCAGGTTTCCCGGTTGACGAACAGCGAGATAGTGTGATGGAATAAAAACATTACTATTTGTGTACTATCTAGAGGAACCACCGAGTACGGTCTCCTCGTTGCACAGGATTGGTCCAGAACCTCATCCCTACACTATCGCAAGTGTGTGCGATCTTTCCTTAAAGCCCCAATCATATTTCCCATAGCGACTGTGAGGTACACCTCCCACAAGTGTGATGGGATCCCCAAGTCAATAAAAAGATTTGAAGAAAAAAGAAGAAGAAGAGAATGTCGCTTGTGAAAATCAAAAAGAGGCGTACAAACACCAAGAACCCCTTGTGTAGCGAAACGAAGTTATGCTTTTGACAAAAAGTCAAGGGAAGAAAAAAACCCAGAAACTTAGATACCAGGAGTCTTGAAGCCTGCGACATTGGGCCAGTTGCCAAGGCTGGCGGGATCACCTCCGATGCGGACGTAGACGCCAACGGCAGGGATCCCACCGTCGAGGACGAAGAACTGGTACCACCCCGGGGGAGCAACACCGGGGCCGGGCGGCGCGGTGACTGTGCATTGGGTACCGCTACAGCTCATAGCGGGGAAGATTGTTCGGGCGCCCATCGAGTTGCCGTGCGTCGAGGACACAGCACCGAGGAGAGAGACCTGGATGACGCCGTTGACGGGATTACCGCCGATGGTAAAGGAGTAGGTGCCGCCGTGCTTCCAATCAGTCACAGGGAGGGTGAATGTAGGGCGCGGCTTCTTGCCGGTCAGGTAGGGAGGGTTGAAGACCTCGACGCGGTACTCCTGAGGGTTGGTGCCGTCTTCAGGGTCGGACCCACTGACGAGAACACGGCCGTCGAGAAGGGTGATGGACTCGGAGTGGTAGAGACGGGCAATGGTGGTGTTGGCCATGACCGTGATGCGCTGGCCGATTGGCTTCTTGGGATCGTACAGGAGAGCGTTGAGGTTGGGTTTTGTGGCAAGACCGAAACCGGCAACACCTGCCACAGCGCCGTTGTTGATCAGGTATGTACCGTCAGGAAGGGGAGCCATGCATGAGATGACGCGGGGCGATGGCATGCGCTCGAGCACCCACTGTGGGTTGGCAGCCTCCGGCTGGATGGAAACACAGTTGTCCAAAGCAAAGCCAAAGGTTGGAGTAGAGCCACCGCAGATGAGAACGCCAAGCGGGTCGGTGTAAGGAGCGTACTGGGGCAGAAGAACGCCAGTGCCCTCGAGCGGGTAGGTACGGCCAGCCATGGGGCTGCTCACGGAACCGGGGATGTTGGGAAGAGTCGCAATCGTGTTGAACGTAACCTTGTCCAAGATCCTGGCCTCGTTCCAGTAAGCAACAAAGATGTTCTCGCTGGGGAGCACGGCAACGAAGGGGTACAGGTTGTTGGGGTCGGTGCGCGCGAGCCAGTCCATGGTGAGAGGCGGGGAGCCGGTAAAAGGCAGGACTTCGATGGTAGGCACAGCTGCACCGTTGGAGCCATCCTCGCCCCCAATAACGAAGATGGAGCCGTTGGCCATGATCATGGCAGAAGGGTACCAGCGGCCATCCTGCATGCGGAGATTCTCGACATCCTCCTGCCAGTCGTTGGTGCCAGGGGTACCGGGCTTGCCATCAGGCCAGTAAAGGCGGACACCGTAGGTAGAGTCACCAGACCAACCACCAAGGTTAAGTTGGCGGCCCGCCTTATCGGGAAGAGTGATGCCGGCAGAGCAGAAGACGTCAGTCTTGACGTGCATAGGTCTCCAGGACGTGTTGATGTCCGGGACGAGGGACAGGTCGAGCTCGTAAGCGCCAGTGGAGTTGGGCGTTCCGGTACCGAACTTCTCGAGGAAGGTCACCTTGCCAGTGATGGTCTCCATGGTCATCAGGGGAATGCAGACACCTCCGAGAAGAAGCTCGTAGGACCCTGCCGTGACCGCGTCCGTACCAAAGTCCCACGAGTAGAGAGGCTTGCCGGTCCAATAGTACATGGAGAGACGGGTACCGCCACCGCAAATGGCGCTTGCGTTTCCGGCACAGACGACGTTGCACTGCGACTCAGGGACGTAGCTGACCTGAGGCATGGCCACTGCGACGTTTTGGGGATCACCGCAGTAGCACTCGTCGCCGTATTCGAGACCAGCCGCCGCGTAACCAAACGAGGAGCACTTATCCAGGCACATATTCGCGGTGTTGACGTCTCGGAAGAAGATCTGCCAGGGGAGAGGACGCACTGTACCCTCATAGGAAAGGCAACCTTGGTAGGCCCAGCTGCCATTGAAACCACTCGTTTGGGGGTAGGGGGCTGGTAGGCTGCGGGCTTGCCCTTGGAAATGATAGTCATGCGATTGGGACCACCACACATCTCATCAGGCTTGCCTCCACAAGCGGTGTTGCAAGTCGTGGGATCGTCAGCAACAGCACCGCCGTTGTAAATGGCATTGCCGCAGAAACACTGCGTGTGATACTCGGCACCGGCGACAGTGTAGCCTGCGGCAGAGCATTTCTGGGCGCAGGAGGCAAGCGTCATGGCAGCGTCGTCTTGAAGTTGGTTCGGAAGAATGCGGCCGGTCAAGTTGTCGACCCAGCAGCCTTGACCTGTCCAGCCAGTAGGGTAGTCGGTGCCGATAGGAACTGCCGGTCCTGTTGAGGTAGAAGCAGGCGCAGAGGACGACGAAGAAGGCTGGGTGGCACCGCCAATGGTGTAGACAGACAGGCGGTTGCCTTCTCCACAGAACTCGAGCTGATTGCCCGCACACTTCATGGAGCAGTCGCTGGCGGGAGCAGGGACAGAGCCGGCAGAGAACGAGTTACCGCAATAGCACTCGCGAGAGTACTCGACGCCGAAATAGGTGAAGGAGTCGCAGAAGGCCGCACAACTCTCGAGCGTCATATCGTCGGCCGCAAAGGTCTTGGAGCTGAGCGCACGAGCGTTGGTTGCTTCGGTCTGGCACCCGTACCACTTCCAGTTGCCGACGGTTGGTGGCTGGCTGGGGACAGTAGACGTAGGAGCCGCGGGGCTGGCGGCGGCGCTGCTGCTGCTGGCGACGACGGCGCTGGGTGTGGCCACGGGGGTGGAGGTCGAGGTGGAGGTCGATGTGGCCGGAGGCTGGAACTTGTTTTGGAAGTCGTAGACGTTCAGACGGTTGGGGCCACCACAGTACTCGGCGGGGTTGCCGTTGCAGACCATGTTGCAGCCATCGGCGGCCGGAGCAGCACCGTTGGCGAAGCTGTTGCCACAGTCTACCCAACGTTAGAGATACTCGCCAAGGCTTGCTGTACTTTGGTGACGACTTACAGCACTCTCCAGAGTATTCAACACCAGCCAGGATGAAGTTGGCAGCGGCACACGCAGCGGTGCAGTTGGCGACGTTCATCTGGTTGGCAGGGATGGTGCCCACACCGTACGTGAGAGCGCGGCCAGTAGTTCCCTCCCTGCAACGGTGTAAGCTTTCAAGCGCAAAGGAGAAGAGGACAAGGGGTCCATGGACATACGTGTAGCACCCAATGGAGCTCCAGTCACCGACACCAGGGTTCACTGAGGGACCCGTGAGCTGAGAGGACTTGTACAACGACAACCGGTTCGGGCCGCCGCAGGGCTGAGTGGCATTTCCACTACACGCGGTTGTGCAGTCGGCCTCTTTGGCGATAACGCCGCCCTTGGCCAAAGCACTTCCGCAATAGCATTCGTTATAATACTCGGTGCCGGCGTAGGCAAACCCCTTGCTGAAGCAGAAGTCGGTGCAAGCGTCGTTGCTCATCTGGCCATTGGCCGTGGCGTCTTCACTAAGTGTGCGGCCAACATCGCTAATACTATGTCAGTACTCGAGTCCAACTATTAATTATAAGCTCCTTTGAAGGGGCTCCGTACACATAGCAGCCCTGATAGGTATATCCGTGAGCGAGGGTCGCGGGAGCGGAGGCACGTTTCGAGATGCTGGGAGGAGTAGCAGCGGCGTTGGCAAGAGCCAAGGTAGAGAGAAAAGCGAAAGACACCTGTGTGGACCTCATGGTGACAAGACGTGTGCCAAGAGGCAGAACCCTACACAAGACGGAGTGTCCAAGGAATGTAGAGAAGTGGTTGGGAGTGAGAAGGGAAAGTAGGCCATCATGGGTCCGGGAACGACAGAGGTATATATGAATTTCGATCCGAAGCGCAGACCATAGTTCCAAGTGACCAGGGGGGCAAAGCAATACTGAAGACCCCTAGGAGAACAGGTCCGCGATAGACCCGACTAGGCTCCGGTCAGTTCCTCCCACTCGGGAGAGATGATCTCCCCCTCGTGGACCGGGGTGTGTGTGGAAAGGCACGACGGAACAACGGCCAGGAACGGAACTAGAGGGGGGTGCCACGTTCGCATAAAGCTCTAGCTCGAAAAGGAGCAAGCAGGGCTAGCCGGGAGTGCTAGGTAGATGGGCTGTGTGGGCTGCACTCGCAGCATGTACCAAGTAACGTGGGATGTCATCTGGCTGCGTGGGGCGGGGAGCCGACCTCTCTCTTGGTGTTGTGCCGTGGCTGCTGAGAAGGGCATGGGAAAGACGTCGAGACGTTGGCCGATGAATAACTGGGCGTGTTTGAGCCATGAAGGGTAATGGGGAAAGACTTGGGCGCTAGCCATGAAGAAGTGCCTATTTCCTTTGTGTGTCTGAGCCCATCAAGGCTCCGTCACCCTCTCCGGCCCAGTTTAGCCGTGCCGCTGTTAACCATCTACACGGGCTTCGTCGTGGCAGGTGATGATTATCTTCGTCTTGTCCCACGTCGTCCAAGCGACGTGCCCCGACTGCGAGGCGACGGCGACAGTATGAGTAGATGAGGAGAGAGGGAGAGAGAGAGAGGAAAAAATAACTCGTAGCTCCTGATCCAACTGGTCTAGACGACAAACCATGTGGAGATTAGCGCAGGGTGGAGGGAAGTTGGAGGGTTCGTGCGCATCGAGGTCTGCCGCTTCGATTCGTCGGTAGCCCAGAGTTGACGAGAGTGAGTTGCTCTTTTCTTGCGTTGTCTCCAAGATGGGCCTTTTCTTCTGGGATCTGGGGGTGCATGCGTGAGTGGGGTCTGACCGTGCAAGGACCACCGCTGCGAATACGTACCTATTTCTCCTTGGGGATTAGTCGGCTTACATCTTGCCAAAGAGACAGGGCATCAGGGGTCATTGGTGGCCTAGGTGCTACATAGTATGTATGTAGGTAATAGTTCTTATCCGTGGGCACCTACCTGGGTAAGTGACTTTTAGCAGGTACATTAGGTGGGTAGGAACAAGGGTAAGTAGGTAGGTAGGTAGGCAGGCAAGGCAGGACAGAGTGTCAGGTAGTTCAACCGGCGGCAAGTCAAGTGGGAGCGGGAGCGGGGAGAGCAAGCAAATGGTTATCTGGGGACTATCAGTGCAGGTGGCTAAGTTTTGTCAACCACTTGGAAGGCTGAAGGGGTACGGATACTTGGCAGGACATTGAAATCGCACGCGGCACTAGGTACCTCAGGCAGATGTACGTTGTTCGGGTCCGCGTATCAATGTCACGTACTGGCTACTGTATTAGGTAGTATGGGCAAGTGCCAACACGAGGTTTCCCATCTGATCCACACTACCTACCTAGGCAGGTACTAGTCAGTCCAGGTGTCGCTTGTACTTCGTACACATACAATCAGGTAGGTAAGTCCTGCACAGTTGAAGGCACGAACTGGGCGGCCACCTAGTAAGACATTGCCACGACGCCCATGAAACAAACGACTTGTGCAAGAGAAACAGCCGTGTTCTGTTACACCCAAAATAGGAATCAGCATCGCCGTCAATACTAGCTAGTTTATGTGCATCTCTTTGAGCCATCTTAAACTTCACTGGCTGAGGCAGCGGGCTGAGGCTGACCCGGGCCCGTCCCGTCCTTTACATCGTCTGACCACCCACTCACTGACTGAGGTCTTCGCGAACCCTACGGGGTAGCATGTCTGGCTAAAGGCACTGAGAGATCCAGCCGATGGCTAGCTGCAAGCAAGCCTCTCGATACCGCGCCTATTCGTACATTCGCTATGCAAGCTTGCCATGCAGGTGACGGACCAAACAGCTTTGCAGCGCCCCTTTTGTAACCGCCCGAGTCCCCTTGTATGACTCCTCCTCGATGAAGAAGACGGTGTCAATATTGCTGACATGCCTTGAACCTTTTTCAATATCAAGCAAGCTCGCTGCATTGCCTGTTGCCGGTATCCAGCTGCATCCAAAGAAACAATGCCATGCACGCGAAAAACCCTGTGCCGCCCGCCTGATGATTGCGCTTCCATCAGGGCGAGGCAAGTCGAGGCGAGTCGAGGCAAGCCTATGGCTATACCTATTCGGCCACCCTCTCACATCCATCCGCCACAGGAAAATCGTTTGTCATCACGCTCAAGCAGCTTGTGGCGCCAGACGTTGGCGTCCATGGGATTGAATGTAGCGATACCGAACCATCAAACTGTTGCCGCTATCGTCCCGTCTCCTTGGGATTTCAGCTCCTCGCCAAGACATGTCAAAAGAGTCGGGAGGGGTTGACTTGTTTCGCGTGACCGATCCAAACTACTATACTGGCCGATGGTATGGAACGCGAAGAACAATGGCAAGCGATACCCGTGGGTTAGGCTTGTTCGAGGCCATTTGTGCGGTTGCTAGTGCTCTCTATTAGTTTCGGCCACCAAACGATGCGAGGGACACGGCATCTGTACGAAGTAGATGGGAAGAGTCGAGCCGGTGGACCATACTTTTTACCTACCTACCTATCTAAGTTTACCTTAGTACGTCGTAGTGGTGGAGCTTGGATTTCCAGGGTTTGATGTAACCCCACCCACCTTCCAGCCTTCGAGGGACGTACCGCCGTTACCCCCAGCTAACCCAGATTAGGTTTAGTGGAGATTGTGGCTTGATAGTCAGGGGTCAAGGACAGGGGAGGGGGAGGAGTCATGATACGAGCCTCTTCGGTGGTTCAACCAGCGGAATCTGCGCCATCTTCCCGCCGTCACCTCCATCATCTTGCTTGACCAGCCAGCGCACACAGTCGCAACACAGTATCCATCTATCCGGTACCTTACCAGCAATCTATCTTTGAGTGGAACGAAGCAGTTTAGTACAAGGGCGCACACGGGAACCGTCAGTGTGTTGTTCCGGTTTGTTGGGAGAGGCGCTGTTAGCACAATGCATCATCATCAAGCACAATCAGTCGGAGCCACGTTCCAGCATCGCGGCAACGACTGTATCGCCAGCACCGAGACAACAGGCCTCGACATCTTGGCGTATTCGAGGCTTTTCTCCAGTACGGATACTTGGGCAGCCCTTTCGGTAGACGGGATACCAGACAGCGTCGCATCGCACCATCCCAGTCAGCCTCAGAGATTGCCATTGGGTCGCCGTCACCGCCAACCGCTCGTGCGTACAACACAGCATGATCAGAGGTGCATTCCCGTTGTCATCGGCCAAAGGCATCGGGCGCTTTCCGGAAGTTCAGAAACAGACCGGCGGCCCCTTTTGTTCTCTTGTTCCTCAGCAAACTGCGTCGGGTCTCAGCTCTGGCTGAAAACACAGCCTTTGATTTGGCCTGTCTGCCCAAAACTGACGGTTGCGTTACTCCACTAGTATGCAGTCGACAGCAACACCTGATTCGTATCCGACCATCGTTCTGCCGGGTCGACCCCCTAGGTGTGAGGACGGCGTCAACCACAGTGCGTGGTAGCTGGAATCACGGGTGGGCCAATTTTTGGTGCATGCTGACCACCCTCCCACGGTCCAGCACATGGGATGGCCCTCTCCGAGATAACCTTATCGCTCACGCACTCGGCAAAAAATGGCTTGATAGTCCTGCTGTGACCCCTGATCGAGAACGGCAACGATTCGGAAGCTGCTGCTCGTCTGCTGTTACGAGCTCTCCAACAGGTGCGCCAGAGTCAGCCGGGCCTATTTCGCATCTTTTGCTAATCAGGCAACGGCCACGACGTGAAGCCACGGGATGGATCACGATGACCACCAAGCCCTTTTCACCGGGCGCCAGTCCCAGCCCTCTGTCACACATCGGCCACCGGCTGCGCGCTATCCAGAACACCAATCAACTCTATTCGAACCCGCTAGCAAACCGCCGAGTTCAATAGCGCAGCCGAGTCACTAACTTGGAGCAAATGGCCCAGGTCGGCCTCAATTGGTCACATGTCCTCTCCTGCTTCCGAGCCTTTCTTGTCCATCTCCTCTCCAACGATGTTAACGCGCCCCCTACCCCTCTTCCGGACATTTCGGTCTTTTTCTCAACGGCCAGCACCGTCGGGCGTTTCCTGCCTGTTCCTGGGGTTACGACCTGATGAATTGACCAGGCCGGCCAATGCTGAGCCGCTCTTCTGTCAGATATGCATGCGCCGAGTCCCCTCGCAGTAGCAGCAGCAGTCATGCATAAAATGACAAGTCGGGATCTCGTATTAGGAAGTCACGCCCACCAGGGGCAAGCATCTGATTGGTACAACATGCCATAGCGGTTTTTGACATAGTGGCCCGACTTACACGCACACCGGGAAACCCTCTGTACGAAGTGATGGATTTTGAGGGTTGTCTTCGAAACCCGCGCTGCCGAGATCAAATACGCTATCCAACATAAGTAGCACAAACCAAAGAAAGAGGAACGCGGCCGTCGACACTTACTCGTCTCCTCCCATCATCGTCATCATATGATTCTGACGGTTCGGGGACAAATGCCCGGGTTGAGCCAGCCTCTTTTGCTTACCCAGACAAGGGCAATATCCAACTCCACCCTAATTCCGCAAACGCCAGAAAATAACATGGAATTTGTTCCTGCAGAAGCTCGACTGTCCGTCACCCCATTGCTGAGGAAATAATCGGCTGGCGATATATTAGTGTCAGCGCCACCCTTGACGGTTTGAACTAAGCGCTCGCGAAGTCACTTCCACATCTAATCTTTGGGGGTGGTTGCCTGTGCCTGGCGGCCTGCAGCTTCACCCCCTTTTGGACGGTTCCGCTTGTTGGCGCTGACGAGCTGCATCTAGTCAATTATCTGCCAGCACTTCACGTCACAAGAGCCGTCTCTCCCTGGCTACCTAGCCCTAGCGCTAGATGTGAGACCGCTATCATCAACACCGGCCTTCTTACACATATTTGGCTCGCTCGGAACCCCACTAATCATGCCACACCGTCCTCCCAGTTACGATCCGATAGCGTGATAGGTATTTTTGCCTACCATGGATGCTTCAATGTTGAAGGGGCATAGAACCGTTGGCACCGCTTGCCCAAGCATCAATCCAATCTTTTCTTCTCTTCCTCGCGCAGCGCCTGTTTGGTGTAGATACCTCGTTCTCTCCAGCAAGCGGAAGGGTTCGCTATCCGTTGTTACCAGGGATCATCATATGGCAGGCAGCAGCCGTGTGAATGCCAATGCCAACCAGGCAGTTTGACAGCCCACCGAGGCCTCTTGGCAATTCGTTAACCAATTCCCTGTTCTCGTCTGAACTCCTCTGCATCCAATCTTCGCACAGACGAGGGAATTCGCGCCTTAGAGGTACCTACGACGGCGTCGTTGTGGTTCTGTATTTCATCCGAAGGGTGACCTGAATGCGCGTGGTCTTCCGCCGCCCGAGCGCTTCCAGAGCTAAGATCTCGCGCCTCCTTGCACAGGCCGGTCATGATCTGACCGCAGGCCTGTATCGCCATCCCGAGCGCTTCCGTGCTCATTGCCACAATCCCACGCTGCCAGGCCCCTTTGGTATTGTCCATTGGCCAGGCCATTACCAATATCCCATGCCCTCCCACCCATTTCTCCTGTGCGTCTCGGGCAGCCTACTACCATCCCTATACTGGCGCCCGCACCCGCGACGTTTGCCAAGCAGGCGAACAGTGATACCAAGCTTTGTGGCATCGGTGGAGGAAGCTCGTGATGGCTTTAGTAGGCGAGGATCTCTCCCCATGTGCAGCGGCAGGACGACACTAGGGAAGAAACATCTAGTAGGCGTCACGGTGTAATCAGATGCCAGAAGCTTGGCAACATCATCCTTAAAAGACCGCGCGAGTCGCTCGTTGTTTTCTGATCATTCTCTTGGTAACTCGGGAAAAGTGAATCTCACTGTGGCCAGCGTGCTCCGGCCCTATCGTACGAGAACCCCCCCTCCTATCCCCCGAACGTCATCATCGCATGATACGACCGATCAACGAACGTCCAGGTGATGTTCCGTCTCGGAGGACGGAAGGGGAAAGGGAGGGGAATACAAAAAGGATCGGCGCTGCGGCCGGAGACCTTGGGCCCTCGGGAGATTGGCCGGCCTCCTTCGAACCCTCCGAACTGATCGACATGACGGGTAGCCAAAGAGACCAGTGCCTGGCTGACTGGCACGACCACGGCAACTCATCAACGGATTGCCTTTGCCGGCTTCGAAGGCTGACAGCCCGTACCGCTCGGACTAGTTCAGAGATGTTGAGCACCACCGCTCCCCCCCCCCCCCCCGGCTGGAAGCAGTGCCGATCGACCAACCCGAGGTGGCACGACGGCCACCTGCGACAGTGACAAGAGGGCCCGACGGCACGCGGCTCCCGCTGGATCCCAAGTTTATTCAGCGATCGTCGCCGCCCAAGGGTCACCCGGTCCTGTTGCGCGGAATCCTACCGGGGACACGCGGACAGAAGTGTGTCTCGCCGCCAGGCAATTGTACTTTTTTTTCCCTTTCTCTCCCGACAATCCAGTCCCTCCAATCGAAAGACGTCCAGAGAAAAAAGACTGAGACAAAAAGAGTACATAGCAGCGCCAATCCCAAAACAGAGTCTATTTAAAGCCCCCCGTTTGGCTTGCCTTACTGTACTACCAGCCCCCTGCTCCTGCATCGGCCACATGCAATGGGAGAGGGTACCGGTTGGCGGCTGATATTCGATGCTGTGAGACATCGCGCATTGCTTCTTTCTAGATGGGGAACCCTTGCATGAACCGGGCGGCCGTAGAGAAGGGGGGGAGGGGAGGGGTCATTGGATATCGAGGATTGCGGCACAATGCGGTTTGCAGAGGTCTTGAGCCCGGTGGCCTCTTGCGAGCTCTAGTCCACCGGCGGCATCCGTTCGCAGTCTACGGGTCGCCTGCCTGCCTGGCGCGCCGCAAGTTGAGAAGCATGGGCACCCTGAGAATCTCCCCTTGCCTCTGGTATTTTCCACAATGAACGTCCGGTGCTGGCATAGTTGCCATCATCTCCACACTCTCTCGGGGAGGGGTGTACTGGACCAAGAATAGGTCTCTTCCTTGGCTCGGATTGCAGACCTTGTGAAAACAGACATCATCACCGTTGATATTTTCTTTCTTCTTCTTTGCCGAGTAAGAACAACCGTTGTGGGATAACGCTAGAGACATGGTCAGCGGCAACGAGGTGGTCGTCGCCAGCCACTGACTTTACCGGCCACTCTGAATGGGGCCCGCCAACCCTGTTTTGACGCCGTTCGCCGTTTTCCCCGGTGCGAACTCGATGGGTACGTATTATTGATCGCCAGCCTGCAGGTGGCAGGTGTCCGGTATGAAGCATACGTGGCGTTGGTTTGATTCGCGGTACCGGTTCGTGTGCGTGATGCAGGAACCCGTTTGAGATGGGCATGCTCCAGGGTGTGTTTATACAGTGTTGGTTGTATTGGCCCGAAGCGTCTCGTATGCCGCGGCAGCCTTGTGTCGTATCCGAGGGTTATGGGCCTCAAATCCGAGTGGATGCTGTTAAGACCAAGAAAGAGGCTCATGGACTCAACTCCCGGATAGAGAAGACCGTTCCTCAAGAAGCTCGGGCAGAGTGAGAGCCTCGGATGCCTGCTTTACAGTGATATTTTCCCAGCCACTCCTGCATCTCTGCGTCCACAAATATTGGATTCAATACGAGATGCCGGGGTTTCGGCTGCTGTATCGTGATAAGGACGCAGTACCGGACATTAAATCAGCTACAGCAGCCCTCGAGTAAGATGGACGGACATCTTTGTTGACTGGCGTACCGGGGCAGATGACAGCGTGTAAGCGGCCTGCAGCAGGATGGTGAAATGCTCCAACTTATGAGCATCCTTCCTAACCTCCCAGTATTCATCTTGTGGCAAGTATTTTTTTGACAGCGAATGCCAACTACTAACAATACAGAGAAATGAAAAATGGCATGCTTAATAGTCTCGACAAATCTACTAGAGGTGGCCGTCAAGGACACAAGGCCGGCAAGCCTGGTCACATAGATACCCCTTTGCTTTACGGCAGGGTTAATGGTATTACACACCAATCAGAACCATTGGCCTGTATTTGCCATGAGTGAAGAGGCTACGCCGGCCTCGCACAAAGATGCAATGCAATAAAGAGACCTCGAGGCCCAAGATTCAAAAATCCTCTTTCCGGGCGGTCTCATGCAGCAGTTTGGGATGGCGCCGACATCTTGCTCATGAGACCCAGTCGTGCGAGCGAATCAAAGCGGCACTGTAGGTAGACTAGGTAGACGACCCAAGAAGGGCCATCTAAACGACCAGGTGCCCTGTTTCCCGATCTCTTTCTGATGTGCCCAGAGAAGCCGAGGCTATGAGACCTCTCGACGTCGGTGCACACCACTTTTATAGGAATAAGACTCAAAGCAATGGCAAGACTTTTAGCTTGATCGACAGCTTCCGGCATCCTCAGGTGCGTGTGAATATATGCATCGCGCCGCACTTACACCGTTGGTCAAGTCGAAAGCGGGTTTGCCTTCCTGACTTGCATCTATTTAACCCCAGATCCCTAATACGTCAAACATCAGACCGTAATTCCCTCTTGCAACCGAAGACAAACGTCTTCTAGTAGCTAAGCAGACGTTGAATCTCATTAGCTGTCAGAGTTTTCGAAGACGCCAAAAGAACAGAGAAGAACACCAGTGATCTATCTATCTATCTATCTATTATCATCAATCAGTTCATCTCGTTCACAGGCAAAAAAAGCAAATGCGCCGAGGGGAATCGAACCCCGGCTCCCCGACGCTGCTGGATGGCAACGGAGAATTTTACCACTAAACCATCGGCGCTATTTGGTGATGAGGCTTGGTAAACCGGGGCTCATATTCCATTACGATGCTTACTGTTCCATCCCGCCAGCTTGGTGTGACAAAAAGGAGGTTCGCAAATCCTTCGTTTTCACCGGTCGGGGGGTTGAGAACATTGCATCCGCACGGTTCAGTCGCTTTCAAGCGTTGACAAAGTCCCTATTAACGGACTGCCCGCCAATCGTGTCATCTTTCAGCAGCGGTGCGAGATATGCAGGACTGGTGGTGAAACATCCACTGAGGCCAATTCGCAGCAACCTCCACCTGGTGCTTCGCAACGAGGCAGACTTCAGATAAAGCGGGCGGAAGCTCTCGGCTCGCCGTAGATAATATATGTATGTCTGCTTGCGTTCCCCAAAGCGGCTAGAGACCATGCAGGAATCATAACTGTGCCAAATGCAGCTGTTGAGTCAACTGTGTCTCCCCGAGGGCATATGATTGGCGGTGACTCATAGTGACTGTTACTGCTTGTTTTGTCAGCCTTACAGCGGCCGGTTGCCACACCTGCCCCGTGCGAAGGAACCTTTGCCCCAAAAATTTGGCGGGTCCACCAACCCCGTCCGAACGAGTAAGTCCGGGCCGTCATCAAAGGGAACTTCACTCAACCTCTCATCTCAACCGCGGCATCTTCTTAAAAAGTCGCCTCCTCCTCCCGGTCAGGGTTCCCAGTGAAAGGGCGACCCTTCCAAAATTTCCAGCTCACTCTACTCCTTTCACGTTCGCATTCCTTCGCAAGAGCGTAAGGCCAGTTGATACTTTTTTCTTGCTGCCGAATCTGGCAGCACCCGTACGAAGACGCTGTATTTCAAAAAGCGCAGGTCACGATTTCGTCATTTCATCAACACATTCTCACTGCGACGAGCGAAGCCACCATGTCCGAAGGTGGGCCGGTGCAGACGCAGACGCAGACTCAAACGACTTCGTCGAGCAGAGGAGGCTCTCAGTCTGGCCGGAGAGGCAGGTCAGGACGAGGGAGAGGTGAAGGAGGCAATGCCCGTGGTGGCCGGCGGGGTGGCGGCAGGAATGCTGCCCCCCAGCCCCAGAATCAAGTTGGTTCGGCATCGGCCCTCGAAACTGCGCCGTTGAACCCATCAGATACGCCGTCATCTAGTTCAGGGAGAAGGGGCAGAGGCCGTGGCGGCGGCGGCGGCGGCGGTAGTAGAGGCGGCCGACGTGGCGGGACTGTTCCCGGAACGCAGAGGACATTCGGCGGCAGCTTGACAACAAACTCCAATGCGGATGGACCAGAGGGGCCCGGGCTGAGCGCAGATGCTCCGGATTTCATCCCCGGGCAGCCCCTTGTCCAAAGAGGGTTTGTCCATATTCTCCCACACACTCGTGCTCACAGAGACTAACCAAACTACAGCCGGCAACCCCCGAAGCAGAAGAAGCCTCAATACCCGCTGGCGCCAAAGTCTACTGCTGCGGACTTACCAACGCGGATTCATGAAGACATCAGTAACGGACAGTATGAGTGCGTCATCTGTTCGAGTGAAGTGCTACGGCCTTCTCGAGTGTGGTCCTGCGGCCTGTGTTGGACGGTGTTGCATTTGACGTGCGTCAAGAAGTGGTTCACTAGCCAGCTGAAGAAGGATGACGACACGCGGTCCTGGCGCTGCCCGGGTTGCAACTCCAATTTGACCGAGGAGCCGTCGTCTTACCATTGCTGGTGCGGCAAGGATATCAGTCCTCGAAACGTTCCTGGCCTGCCTCCTCACTCTTGCGGACAGACATGTTCGAAGCCCAGAGCGACATGCCCGCATCCATGCTCCCTTGATTGCCACGCTGGCCCGTGTCCGCCTTGCACCTTGATGGGACCGACGCAGCCCTGCTTTTGTGGCAAGCATGAGGTGACGAAGCGATGCAGCGAGACCGATTATGGCAACGGATGGAGCTGCAAGGAGACCTGCGGAGATCTGCTGCCATGCGGCGAGCACTTCTGCTCTGCCCCATGCCATCCCGGCCTGTGCGGCAACTGCGAAGTTCCCGTGCAGGCGAGATGCTACTGTGGAAAGGAACACAAGGAAATCTCTTGTGACCGCCGCGGCGACCTCCAGATGTCATTCAACTATGGGCAGGTGTCCAGCTCCGACGACGAAGACGTCTCAGAGGGTAGCTGGTTCGACGGGTCTTTCGATTGCGGCGCGACCTGTGAAAGGAAGTACGATTGCGGCCTCCACGAGTGCGAGAAGGCCTGCCATCCCCAGGACGAGACACCAGCTCATTGTCCATCAGCCCCCGATGTGGTTCTTAACTGCCCTTGCGGTAAGACACCTCTAGAGGAGCTTCTCGATCGGCCGAGACAGTCCTGTGAGGACAAGATTCCCCACTGCAAAAAGACTTGCGACAAGGTATTGTCGTGCGGCCACAAATGCATCGACACATGCCACACCGGCCCCTGTAGCCCCTGCTTCCAGAAGGCGGACATCTCCTGCCGATGTGGCCGAGCCGTGAGCTCCTCCCTGTGTCACCAGGGCGAGGTTGCCACGCCCATGTGCATGAGGATCTGCCAGGCCCAGCTCAACTGCGGCCGCCACAAGTGCGGCGAGCACTGCTGCCCTGGAGAGAAAAAGGCCATCGAAAGACAAGCCGCGCGGAAGAAGCACAGACAGCAGCAGGCCCATGACGAGGTCGAAGCGGAACACATCTGTCTCCGCGTCTGCGGAAGGACGTTAAAGTGTGGAACCCACCAGTGTTCTCAGATCTGCCACGCTGGGCCATGCCCGAGCTGCCTTGAGGCCGTCTTCGAGGAGATCAGCTGCGCGTGCGGCAGAACCGTCCTGCAACCCCCTCAGCCTTGCGGAACCCGGCCCCCTGAGTGCCGCTTCGACTGCAGGAGGGCACCGCCTTGCGGCCACCCCACGGTGAAGCACAACTGCCACCCCGACGACGTCCCCTGCCCCAAGTGTCCTTTCCTCGTGGAGAAGGCATGCATTTGCGGAAAGCAGAGGATGAAGAACAGGCCGTGCTGGCTGGAGGAGGTCCGTTGCGGTCTCCCCTGCGGAAAAAAGCTCAAGTGCGGGTGAGTTACCTGGATACCACACGTGGAACCGACACATACTGACCAGCCTCTAGTACCCATACCTGCAGAAAGGAGTGTCATCGCCCGGGCGAGTGTGAGGATGCCGACATCCCTGGTTCTCACTGTGCCCAGCCCTGCGGCAAGACGCGAAAATGCTGCGAACACTCGTGCCAGGACGCCTGTCATGCTCCCTATCCATGCAAGGAGGACCGGCCGTGCCAGAGCAAGACTTTCGTCACCTGCGACTGCCAGCACCGCAAGAAGGAGGTGAAGTGCCTCGCGACCAAGATCAACCCGACTCCGGAACGCGAGGTCCTCAAGTGCGACGACGAGTGCCTGCGCCTCCAGCGCAACCAACGCCTCGCCGCCGCGCTCAACATCGAACCGGACCACACGGACGATCACATTCCTTACTCGGACACGACCCTCAAGCTCTTCCGCGAGCTCTCCTCCACCTGGGCGCAGAACCAGGAGCGCGAGTTCCGCGTCTTTGCCTCGGATCCCTCGGAGAAGCGCCTTCGCTTCAAGCCCATGCCCTCCTTCCAGCGCGCCTTCCTACACGCCCTCGCCGAGGACTTCGGCTTTGACTCGGAGAGCCAGGACCCGGAGCCGCACCGCCACGTCTCCATCTTCAAGACGCCGCGCTTCGTCTCGGCGCCCAAGAAGACGCTGGCGCAATGCGTCAAGATCCGCAGCGATGCCGCCAAATCCGCCGCCTCGGCCGCGGCCGCGTCTTCGTCGGCCGCCACCGCCTCCGCGCCGGAACCCTTCAACGCCCTCCTGCTCGCGGCGCCGCGCTTCGGCCTGACGATCGACGAGGTCGAGTCTGCCCTCGCCAGCCACCTGAAAGCCCACAACAGCCTCTCCTTCACGACCTCCTTCCTCCCCTCGGAGGAGATCCTCATCCGCGCCGTCCCGGTCACATCGTGGGGAACGACGCCATCAGCCGTCGAGGCCAGCCTCGCGTCCCTGAAGCCCCCCGTCGCGCGGACCGTGACCAAGGAAGGCATCGCCGCCGGCGTGACCATGGTCCACGCCGACGCGAACCTCAACGTGCTCCGCCGCGAGTCCTCGGGCGACGGTGGCAGCGGCGGGTGGAACGCCGTCGTCGGCCGCGCCGCGGCGCAGCGCAGGACCCTCGCGCCCAAGCCTGCCGCGGACGCGCGCCCCGCCAGCGGCTTCGTCAGCTTCTCGAGGCTGGCGAGGAAGAAGGTTGTCGAGGACTCTGTCGCGGACGACTGGGAGGCCGCCGCCGACAGCGACGAGTGAGGCGATGCGTGTAACGGATGGCACTCGGCCAAGGAAGTTGTCAGAGTGAGATCAGCGAGCAGGGAGATGCCTGAGCTGCGTCATTGCTCTGCTTCCCCCCACCCGCCCGCCCCTCGACGATGGAGAAAATGACAAGGACTGTAGTTCCGCGAGTAAGGGACACATCCAGATGGGGCCCGTACGGGTAAATAGAGTACTTAGGTACCAGCGGGTGAGCATCAAAAAGCACAAGACAAAACTTGGAAAACCTCAACAGAAAAGGGAAAAGAGATCAAGGGGGAAAAAACAATATAAAAACCAAAAGAATAATTAACCAAGAAGAGAAATGAACCATACTTCACATCCTCCCGTGCCATCATCCCCTCGTACAAACCCGACAACACATCGTCGGCACCGTCCCTCTCCCCCATGAACCCGGCCGACGTCTCGCACAACCCAGCGTCCCGACATCAGCAGACGAAGCACCCGTCTCTGCCACGTCAGAACGCGATCACGGGGGGCTCGAGGGAGGAATTCGCGAGGCGGGAGGGGCCTCCCCGTCGGGATACGCCCAAGGGTAACCCCTGTTTTTTTTTTATGTTTTTTTGTCTATTTGTCCCGGTAGACGACGACGAAGATGACCGCTCCGCGTCCGTCTGTCGGCCCTCGCTCTCATACAATGCACCTCCCTTCCGTTAGCTCGCCCGACGACCATGCAAAAAAATGCGGAAAACGGCGGTGGGCCTCCTGTCCCGGGTTTCCGCCCGTCTGCGTCATGGCAGGCGAGCTCGGCCGTGTCAGTCTGACATGATCGAAAGGGTCACGCGCGGCCCGGTATTCCCTTGTCTTGGCCCTCTCCATGGAACCTGTCCAGGCGTGTTGTCCCCCCCGGGGACTGTCGACATTGAAGCCTCATCCTACGTTACACACTCTACTGCTGAAAGGGCCTCGGTGGTTGTACTCATTGCTTCATTATGTTTATACTGCGTATACAATGTGTTGTCACATCCCGATCCATGAAGGAAGCGGGGGGTATCATTCTTTTTGAGGGAACAAAGGCGTGGTTGGCAGGTTCGAGGAGAGCGCCCGTCGTCGTGATCATTTCCAGTTCCCACGTTGTTCCATCCCCCTCCCACACGGTCGCAACTCCGAATAGGCCCGTCCTCAACCGGGCGGAGGCGGGCTCCGATAGTGCAGACGCCTGGACACGGCAGTGAAGACGGATTCCTGGTCCGCCTCTTCCTCCAATAACTGCGCCACGTGCCTCTCGAAGCGCTCTTCGGCTTGCAGAAACCCCTCCTAAAGGCGCTGCTTCTCCTCCTTGCTCGTCACGCCGGTGACGTTTTCGAGGAAGTCTGAAATGGCCTCGAAATAACCCTCCTCCAGCACGCTCGAGTTGTGGTCGCCCGCGGGCAGGGGCTTCCAGATTTTTGTGGGCGCGGCAGAGAGCTCGTAAAGTTGGCGCATGTGACGGGGTCTATGACGGGCGTCAGTCCCAAAAAGGCAACGAGTGAGACACACAAGCGACCAGGGTAGGGAAAACCATATCAGACTCTTGTCGTGAGTTCAAATCAAGCGCCCCAAAGGGCTCATATTTTGTGGGTGGTGACTTTGGATCATCATACGGGTGGTGGGGAACACGGAAAGAGGGGTGTGCTGCACTTACGGTACAATCTCGTCCTGCAACCCCGAAAGAAACAGGATCGGCACCGACGTGATGCTTGGTATAAAGGATTCGCTTGGCCACACCTGATGACACAGAAGAGTCAAGTACTTGGCCGGTGGTATAACGGAGGGGATCAGTTTGCGCATGGAGAGAAATGTGTTCTCCAAGATGAGCCCGGCGATATCCCCGTCCTTTTGGTTCTTGGCGACCAGCTTGATACTGACGGCACCACCTAGACTTTGTCCATAGACAATCAGCTTATGTTTGCTCGTCTCTGCGCGAGAGCGGAGGTAGTCAAGGGCGGTTTGTCCGTCTATGAAGAGGCCAGATTCGTCGGGCTCTCCGGTCGATAGGCCGTAGCCGCGATACTCGAGCATGAAGACGTTGCATCCGATAAAGTTTATCAGCATGCGGGCAATGGGTAGGCGATGACCAATGTTGCCGGCGTTCCCATGGAACATGAGTATGGTGACATTCGAATTGTTTCCGCCGCGCGGGCCCCGGATGTAGAACGCCGACAGTTTCTCTCCATCATTTGTGGGTATGACCAGTTCTTCGAAATCCTTGATGCCATACTGTGAGGGTCTCGGGACGTCCGTTCGAGAGTTGGGTGGCATATGCGAGGGGTAGATTAGAGCCCTGTGGTGGCGCATAGTCAAGTTAGCCATGTGGGGGGGGCCGTGGTCAGCTGGACTTGTGGAAGAACCTACTTTTGCTTGAAGTAGAGAAGGGTGGTCAAGACAGCCGCGATGCCCTAGACAACGGATATGTTAGCCTGGGCCACCACAGAAAGCGGTTGAGTCACAGCCTCGGGCGAACGCTCGAGAGAAGGGGTAGCAGACAGGAAAATTAAAGTATCGGTGTGAGAAGACGGGCTGTCCATAGGACGAGGAGGCGGGAATTGCCATACCGTCGAGGCTATGGCTGGAAGCCGCATGTAGGAGCCAACAGTACTGAGCATAGAGGCCGTCTGCTCAAAGTAGCTGCTGGAAGACGACGATGGAGAGGTGGAAGCGGACATCGTGAGAGGAAAGGCGAGTCGCCAGGCTGGAGGGGAAAAGGCGGAAGGGCGATTATATTTCGGTGTGGTGGTTGCTGGACCGCACTCTGGGGTCCGACCTGACCTGTTTGATGGGGAAGGCGCGAGGAAAGCGCTGCAGAATCAATCAATCCAGGAGTGAGAGAGCGGAGCCTTGCTCGCTGCAGCGAGGCCGGTGCTAGCTGGACACAAGTACCACGGAGGGCGAATTGGGCTCAGGCAGGTACTGCGGCGGTGTTAAGCCTGGGGGAGCATCGGGAGAGGTACCTAGCAGGCCTGGGGTGTACCTGGTATTAGGACACCTGACTGGTACCGCTTTGGTGGGGCCAGCGACAGATGCGGGCAGAACGAATCGAGAAGACGAACGAACGGAGCAGGGTTAGGCCTGCAGGCGACTTATGTCTGTTGGTGACCCTGTATCCGTACGCCAGCAAAGGGCTAGGGATGGTATTATATATGTACTCTTGAGTTAGGTGTGGCTTGAACTACGCTCGGGAATCTTGACCGACGTCCTGTGCGAGGTGCCGTGATTCGGTTTGCAGCTAATGGTGGGGGTTGACAAGGTTGATGCCGGCCGTAAATCCCAATGTGAACGGGAACATCAACAGCAGAAGACGGACAGCGTTGGTGTGTTGTTATCCTAGGAAATACGCCATCTGGCTGCTGCCCGACCGGCATGGATGGATAGCGAACGGTTATGTCCAAACCACAGTCGGAGACGCGGTTTCGGCGTCGGTGCAGATGATGATCTGTCCGGGACGTGGGACAATGCCGAAAAAGGTCAGGAAGTTGGGGCGAGTGAGACTTGCAATGCGTGTCGATGCGGCCGGTGACCTGATATCTTGGTTGCCTGCAGTGCACAGGGTTGCTTCGCAGTCCACCCACCAGATGACAGATGAGGTTCCAGGTGGCGGATGGACCAGTCAAACCGAGAGAGGATGTTGGATGATACGAGGAGGTCTATGCGATCTGCAATAAAATGTGGAGGATGAAGCCGCACAAACGAAGGGAAAGATAAAGATGGGCGGATGCGCCTGCCTCCACAGTGCTTTGTAGGTAGGTATGTGGTATGTACTTCGTACCGAGATAGGTACGCACCGACATACCAGCATTGCGTCTTCCTTCCCAACCGCATCAATAGTTTACCTGCAAAGCACGGATGCAAAAGACCGATCCACCCATAAGCTTCCGAAGCCGACTGGAGACGGCTAGAGCCTGGTTGGTTGGGCACGGTCTCTTCACGTCGCGGACAGACGCGTTCAGTGTGTGCTTCTCTGCAAAATGCGGCTCGCATGAAGAAATAAACAATCCTTGAATCGTGACAGCGGGCATGCCGGTGATGGATTATTGGTCAGTGTTTGTGTTATCATGGCAATGCTTGGCATCTAGAACATTGTGTACCTACCTACCTACCTACCTGCCTGCCTGCCTCTAGTTTAAGTATCTACCTAGGTAATTAGGTATTGCGTGTCCATGAGAAAAGCACCTTCTGTCTTGTTGTGTACACTTGTTCAGCTGTGAGTATCTTAATCCGGGCAATGGACAGGTACGTCCTAATGTTGCTTGCCTGCTTGCTCGCTCATTCGTTCGCTCCTTCCAAACGCAAGGCGCCGTATCGTGACAGGGAAGGGAGCTGTAAAGTAGCTACCTGGTAGGTTGGTATGAATATTCGTACCTACCTAGTCGGGGGAGTCGAGTTCCATCCCTCTCTAACCCACCACAGTATGCATGGTAACCTGTAGGTACCTAGTCCAAGGTACCTAACTACCCAGGTAAACAGACTACCGGGTCGACCTAGCGGGAACTAACGATTGGACGAACTCGGGCACGATGGGGAAGAGCGACAGCGGAGAGCCGGAACTCCTATCCAAGTTGCGGGTTGGTGACATTTGAGACATTGGATGGATGGCTGAGACGCTCGGCTGTTGAGCCGATCTTTTGTCCACAGCAGCAGAGACACAATCAATACATTCCAGTCGCCGCCTCAAGCAAAACCTACCCAAAACAAGACAGGACAATGGAAACCAACCCCGAACCCCCCCCCCCCTTCCCCCAAAAAGAAAAAAAAAACCATCAACTACATTTTACTCTGGGCAAGATACCGGTCGGCAAGGGGCTCTCTGAGCAAAGGTCGAAATGGCACTGAACGGCGGTCCGACCGAGTATGGACTCTGTACGAATAGCTTTCAACGAATGACATACCATCGTTTCTCCAACAGCAGCAGCGTTTGTCGTCAGCCCCATTTCGCTACCGCGTGGTACCATCTCGCCTGCATAGCAAACATGCCTCGCAGGCTCTGCAGGTCATTGAATCAACAGCCCCCTCCAATACCATAATTCCGCGATCCGACTCCTTGCGTCTGTCTGTTCGTCATCAACGCTGGGGCAAAGAGACGCTGCGCCCAGACGACAATGCAAAGCATAGGCAAGGGGAGGACGGAAAAGAAAGAAGAAAAGGCAACGACGAAGGATCCCTAGTAAGCTTATGCATGAGCAGCTGAGCCACATGCAGCGGGATTAGGAACAGCTCCCCGGTCTATTCTCTATGTGCAAGGAGGGCAGTTCCGACTCCCAACACCTGTCGCCCGTTAGCGCCCATACCACCAACGTCGTTCGTTGGGCCGCTCGTCAACTTAGACGCGCGCTTTGGAGGGGTGCGGCGGCGGCGCTGAAGACTTCCTTCGCCGTCTTGCACATATTGGCGATGCACTCTCAATGGATGGAGGCTGTCATGCGTGATGCAGCCCGCTAATCAACGTCGCAGAAAAAGATGTGATGGGCACCCGAAGCTGGACGCGGCCAAGGTCAAGGCCCAGCACGGCGGCGGCGGCCGTTCCATGCCGCCGGGACCATCGTCGTCATCTACTATGATTCGCGGCGATGTCCATCACGGATAGGGGCAAGGACAGCAACCCTTCGATTGGCCTCGTCCGGCTTCCCCCTGGTCTGGTAGTATTGCATGATCCTGGCCGTACCTCGTCTTCCAGGAGAGTCGGGTGAGAGGAGGGGCTAAAGTCGGGATGCGCGAGGTCAAAGGCATCGGCACATCGCCCCAGTTTTCGAGGCAGAGACGGAAGCTTTTGGCCTCCAGAATAGAAGAGGAAAGCCTCTCCTGTCGGCCAAGCAAGGGGGCTCTTGTGAAACCACGGCAGAACAGAAACGGGAAGACTAATGGAGGGCCACTTCCATCGACCTACCGCCCGAGATCGGGAACCCCCATCGGGTCGACCCCATGTTACCGTATCGGCCATGCCGTGGTCCACGCGAGGACGCGCACTCTCTGGCTAGCTACTATGTATGTACGAAGTAGAGTGCGGACACCAATCGAATAGACGACGATGCATACTATACCTGAGGCGAGGGAAAATAGTGACTGCAGTCAAAGTGTCTGCGCCGGGGGTCGGGGCAGCTGCAACAACAACAGCCAAAACAGCTAGATTCCAGTCGATAGTGGACGACGGCTTGGGACAGGCGGCGCCGCGACAAGACCACAGCTCTTCTAGCTTCGCATCATCTCCTCTCTCTATTTCCACCCGGCTTCGCCTTGAGGAGATACGGGCGAAGCGCGGGGGCGGCCTGCGACTGCAGAATGTCCAACACAGGTGAATGGCATCATGTTGTTTGGAGCCATGCATTTGGGGGCTGCGCCGCCACACGCAAGAAAGAGAGAGAGAGAGAGAAAGATGGTTACGGCCTGCATCGCATTGTGCTAAAGGGCGTTTTCATAGCTCCCGCCCACCGTCCGTCTTCACGCCGGCGACGAGAGTGAGGCGAACAAATACACACACCCCAACCGTCGTCACTCTCTAGGCGACGATTGGCCGACACGAAGTTCAACCCCATGTGATACTCGACCAATCATATTAAGGGTTTCGCCCAGGCTTGGATTTATCAGGCCAATCGAGACCATCAGATGCTACTGAATGACCTTGGTTCCCCTGGGATACCGCCTGTCAACAACCAGCCGAGGGCGTGAGTTTAGGAACGGCATGTCAAGCTGCCCAATTTCCAGGTCCACGCGGGAAGAAAACAGAGGTGAGAAACCGGGGGGGGGGGGGGGGGGAGGGAAGAAAAAAAAAACCATCGAAGGTAAAAATTCGATGCGAAAAGTTTCGCCCGATTCCACCTCGTTTGCTCAGAATTCACGGGGCAATTTTCCTTCAACTCAACGACAACCGCTGCGTATCTCTCTAATCTAATTCTTTCCACACTTTCCTTTCCCAAGTTCACGTCGACGTATGCTTTTGGATCCAGCTGCTCGGCACACGCACAACGCTGCCTTGTTCGGACGGAATAGCGCCAGAGTAATCTCATCATTCATTAGTCCAACAATCCTCAGCACGCCGACCGCCCTCCAGAGTCCAAGAAGCCGTTGGCGCTATTGCCCCTCGATTTCGACTCGCCCGCCACCAGTTCCTCCAAGTCGCTTCTTCATCTGCCCGCAATACGCCCACGCTCTCGCTCATATACACGTTCGGACGTCGGACGGAGCCCAGCCCCAAGACCCCCCGCGGCTTGCAATCCAGCAACGAGATTCAAGAATTCCTTGTCTTATTAGCTGCTCCTCTGCGCTCTGCTCTGCTGCAACATCCTGCAGTGCCAATCCTCTTCTTTCCCGTCTAGGACAAACAGTAATTGTGCCGCGTTCCTGTCGCGCGCTGCCGCCCTCAGTGGCTTCCCCTTTCCCCTACTTCGTACAGGCCCTCGCAACTCTCTTCCTTTTCCAACACAAACCTGAAGCGCGAAACGCAAACTCTCACCCCTCCATCTTCATCCCCCCCTGTCAGAGACGCCCCCTTGGACCCCTCCGAATAAGGGATTCCAACAGTAGAGATCTACGGCGCACTTCCGTTTTTCGCGACGCGAAACCAACACGGGGAGAAGCCCCTGATATCTCAGAGCTGAACAACCCTTTGGGATCATTCCTTTTGTGCTCCCCGGCTGCGCAGAGGGTTCCTCGTCTCATCTCGTCATCCCCCAGTAATAGTCTTGGTTCCCTGTACCGCCGCCTTTTATCCCACACGCACAACCTCTGGGCAGTGTCCATCAATCCCGCTAGTCTCTGGCACAGCCGCTACCGACTGCCAACGTCTCAAGCTCTCGTTTCCTGGCTCGCTCTTCTGAAGCTGGCTGGCCCTATCCCTCCCTCTCTCCTGGTACAAGGCACGTCCCGGCTTGCATTTCGCAGTCCACTTCTCGACGATCCCCCGAGCCCACCAGTCCGACCCAGTCAGGCGACTGCATTCTCCAAACCTGCATACCGACATAGCAGTATACGCCAACCCAACGGCAGAGACGCTCACCCTCTTCGCCTCCCATTATCGTCGTCGCCCTCCCTTTCACTTCCGTTAAATACCGCGACCCAGTCAGAATCCGTTCACTGCCCAACGGCCCGCGCCCAATAAGATCCCATCCCAAGGACAGCGCATCATCATACAGCGTCGCTCCCTTCACCATGGTATCCTTCTCGTGCGAGGTAAGCCCTCGCCCTCTCTTTTTTCCCGCCGCTTTCTCTCATACCGCCCCCCCATCTCCCCATAACCTAGGGTCCCCTTTCCTTCTTTTACGTACTCCCCCCCCGTCTGCAGCCCCTCCGAAGATCCCCATGTCGTCTTATTATAAACTCGGGGCCTGACATCACATCCTCACACCACACCACCCATTTCAAGACATCACGGACACACCCACACCCCTCCAGCAACAGAAACAAACCCCCCTCCCACTTCCCCCCCCCCCCCCCCCCCCCTGGATGCCGTCTTTAATAGCCAGTGTCTCGTCTCATTCCTCCCTTGCCTCCCAGACCATACCATATACCCCTCTTCAAACACGCGGAATACAATAATCTCTTGACCATTTCCTGCGCAACATAACTGACCCGTCTCCCTCTGCCACAGTCATGTGGTGATGTCTTGACCAAGAAGAAGCTCGATCCCCACAGAAACCGTTGTCGAGGCGCCACCTTCACCTGCATCGATTGCATGGTATACTTTCCTGGCACTGAATATCGATCCCATACCGTAAGTCGCACTGACCCCTTCGACCCGTTAGCTGTGGTGGTTATTGGATCTTGTGCTAACCCGGTCACAGAGTTGTATGAGTGAGGCCCAAAAGTATCAAGGCGCCCTCTACAAGGAAAAGAACAGCCACAGCAACAAGAAGAATAAGACAAACAACCATCAGCCCCAGGCTGCCTCCGTTCACCAATACGGCGCCATGGCTCAGCACGCATACGTCGAGGAGGTCCCCGATGCCGAGTTCGAATCCTTCCCCTACGAGGCCAGCGACAACGGCAACTCGCCTGCCGAGCTCCTTCCTGAGGCCCCAACACCTCCTTCGGCCAACGAGGGCAACGTCAACGTCTTTGACTTTCTCGATCCGTCTGCAACACCCAATGCCTCTACTCTGGGGGCCAAGGAAACAAATGAGGAAACACAGCTGGTACCCTACGAATTCGATGCCGAAGCCTACTTGGATGACGACGGTGCAATGATCGACGAGGACCGTCATGCTCTCGTGCAATATGGCGCCGGTCCGATCCACATGGGCTACGAAACCCCTGCCCCGAAGCACGAGCGGAGAAGAAAAGATGGCAGCGAGAAGAAGGATAAGAAGCGCAAGCGCCTTCACGTCGACACCGACCAGATGATGATTGACGCCCCTCCGACCTTGGCTCACTCGGGCTTGACTGGCGGACTAAAGACTTTGATGCGTCCCGTCTTCCCGCCTTCGCCCGACTACTCTGGCGGCGACGTGGCTGACCCAAGCCCACCTAGCCCCCTCAAAAAGACCAAGAGCTCAAAGCAGAAGAAGGAGGGCGGCATTAGCAACAACATTCTTAACCTGCTGAGCATGAACAGTACCAAGACCAAGACCAAGACCAAGAAGCGCAAGGTCTCGTCGTCCACCAAGAAGCACTCCCGCCACCACCGGTCAGACGCCGAGAAGCCTCCCAAGCTGATTGAGTATCGTCCGGGCTCCCGCGACAGCAAGAAGGGCGAGGATAATGGCGGCGAGGGACAAATGATTGTCTACCGCCCCCGTGCCGACCTCTTCCTGTCCTTTGTCAACAAGGGCCCTGAGAGCGAGCGCGGCTGCAGCATGAACAAGGCCCTTAAGCGCTTCCATCGCGAGCGCGCCGAGTCCGAGGATAGCCTCGGAAAGCTTTCAGAGGAGAAGGAGCTGTGGCGGTCGTTACGTCTCAGGCGTAACGACCGTGGTGAGATTGTCCTCTTCACGGCCTGAGCCACCTTGTATACACAAATCCGCCGTGGGTTTTGGTGTAGCGAGGCGCTCAGGTGGTCCGGTCATTGTCCAGGTCGGGCAAGGTCAATAGGGGCGTTGAAACTCATAAAGGATACGGAGTTTGAGCGCTTGTCTTTTTTCTCTCTTCATTTTTTTTTCATTTCATATTCCCATGCCATTGCTCAAATGCGCTTTGGCACATGATACCTACATGATGGATGAGGGCCATCGGAAGCCTGGAGGGAAACAGGCTGAGGGAAAACTGGTGGTTAGGAGCGGGGATTGGCCGTCAAGGTCGGGTTTACTCTGAGTTGATGCATCTTTTTCAAACCTGTTCTCCTATTCCCGACCCGATTTCGTCGCTCATCCACAACCACGTGCTCCTAGCTGGTCTTTGAGCTTTCATCGAGCCATATGGGCGTGGCATGTGACGGCGAGATGGGGTCATCTTTCTCTGAATCTTGTCTGTACTGAGTAGGAGCGTTCGACCGATACCTGTTTTCGCGTTGCATTTTCTACAAGCACTTGGATGGGGAGCAAGAAAGTTAATAGAGGCCGGGATAGGGGAAGAGAAAGTGTGTAGCACCTCTGTTCTATGGTATATATATACATCCTTTTACTTTGGCACAAACCCGACGCACAGAAACCCTTTTGAGTAGGTCATGAAAGAAGAAGAAAAACCCCCAATGCTGCGCTCAGCAGTGTACTGAATAGATAGATGCTTGCTTCGTACAAATGCAACCCATACCCCCAATCTTCCCAGCTCGATTAGGGATGACCGATCATGGGCCACGTGATGTTACAACTATCGCAGGAGCAAATGTAATCGTGATGCATGATGCTCGATCACCGCGCTGTGCGAAATAGCCACCACCACCACCACCACCAATCGACCGACCGACCCAGCTACGCGACCCGCAGTGGCAAGATATGCTGCACCATTGCCTCCCTCCTACAGAGCGGGCACTCGGGCTTCTCGCGGACCCAGTCCCCGATGCACGTCCAGCAGAAGACGTGCCCGCACTGCGTCGCCGCCGGGTCCTTGAGCTCCTCCAGGCACAGCGTGCACTTGCGCTGCGCGGCGCCCGAGATGTACGCCATGACCCCGGCGTCCTCGAGGTCGAACCTCGCGCCGGGGGCGCCGTCGGAGGTGGGGGCGGCGACGGGGGTGTGCGTCACGGCGGCGATGTCGAGCTTGCTGGTTCCGCCGCCGGGGCCGCTCCCCGCCGCCGCCGCCGCCTCCGAGGCGAGGAGGACGCTCGTGTTGGCGGCGTAGGCGTTGGCGTCGAGGGAGACGTCGACGTGGGGGGAGAGGCCGCCAGCGCGGGAGCGGGATGCGGCGGCGGCGGAGGCCTGGGAGGAGAGGTCGGAGATGGTGGCGCGGATGTGCAGGTAGGACTGGACGGCGAGCTGGGCGACGAGCAGGACGCCGAGGACCTCGTAGCCGGCGCGGTCGGGGGAGTCGGGGACGCGGCGGGTGAAGACGTAGCGCAGGCCGAGGACGCGCTTGGCGAGCTCGTAGTAGGTGCCGGTGAAGTAGAAGACGGCGAGGGTGGCGGCGTGGAGGGGCGCGGCGGAGGTGAGGGAGGGGAGGTTCGCGAGGAGATAGGCGGCGAGGGCCTTGCGCGTGGAGGTGAATGTGGACGCGGACGAGGCGTCGCTCGGTTTCGCGGCGGCGGGGCCGACGGCGCGCTCGAGGGCGGCGCGCAGGCGGGCGCGGGCGGCGGGGAGGAGGCGGCCGAGGAGGTAGGGGAGGAGGACGGAGGTGGCGATGTAGGCGGCGCGGCGGGGCAGGGTCGGGAGGGCGCCGGCGGGGTCGTCGCCGTCGGCGGGGCCGACGTGGAGCTGGACGAGGTCGCAGTACTCCTCGCCGAGGGTGCGGTTGCCGGGGAGGGTGGTGAGGCCGAGGTAGAGGGTGTCGGCGACGAGGCGGTGGAGGGGCGCGGAGGCGTGGGCGGAGCGGGCGCCGAGGAGGAGGCGGTGGAGGGAGGTCAGGGTGTTGGAGAGGTGGCCCTTGTAGTAGGCGTCCTTTTGGTGGGCACGGATGATGTCTGGGGCGGAGGCGTACGGGTATGGCGACGAGGGGAGAGTCGGGTGTTGTGAGGAGGAGGGTTGTCGTGGTGATGGTGATGATTCGGATGTCATTTTGGAGGGTTGCTCGTGCGCATTGCGTGCTGGGCGGTGGGGTTTCGGGGGATGGGCGGGAGGACTTCAGGTGCCCAAAGCTCGGTTGAGAGGCTTCACAAGGGGAGGGTCGTCTTCGGGAAGGGGGTCGTGGCGTCGTGATATCGTGAGAGGATGATGTTGGAGTTTTGGCGGTTGGGGAGCTTTGAGCCGAGGCGTGTTGCTGGCGCCAATGCCGGGGTAAGTTTGGGGGAGCTCGGCCGGCAAATGCCAGCATGTGTGGCTGGCCCGGCGCCGAAGTGCTAGGGTCAATGGCGGGGGTGGGGGGTGGCGGCGATAACGTATCACTGCATCTGGGAAGACTACCTAGGTACCTACCTAGGTACTGCCGGTTTATGAATTGCTATTGTTCTACATCAAATGTCACCTTGCAGCAATAATTCCATGTCTGTAGTTCTTTTCGAATTTACATCCTAAAAGTAGGATGCTGATGTCAATTAAGCATATACCGTAAGGACCCACGAGGTCTAAGTGAATGCTTGACCCTCTGTTCACACGATGCTTTCCCCCCCACTTCTTTGCTCTCTGAAGTGGATTTTTTATGGACGACGGGCTAGAGTATATGTTGAGGCTTCGACACCTTGCATTAGAGTTGCTGACGAGGTTGTCAAGGCTGGCGGCTTGCGCATTCCCAGTCCCACGACAACAGGACCATACTCCTTTGCAATGATCAACTTAGCTTGATGTGGTTTTTTTTCTTCTTATTCTCCTTTTTCACTCTTTGCTCTGCGACGATAGCATGCAGAGCACATCTTCCCCGATGATGAATGAGAAAAGGGTAGACTATGTTCGTGATTCGATTTATCGAGTCCAAGGCCAAGGGCTACAGATGTGGGTATCAACACAGTCCACGAGGAGAAGGTGGTGATTTAGACATCTCCCGCATTCGCCAAGGAGATATCATATTCATTGATATGTCTATTTGCTTTCATTCGCTAGTAAGGCCCAAAGTCCACAATGTGGTGCTGCAACAGGGGGAAGGGTCGCATATGCACGTTTGTTTGCTTCGTCGGTTTCTCAGCTAGGAAGGAGGGGTCTCATATACGGCCATCTCTGATGTATAAGAAGAGGGTCTCTCGCAGTCCATCTTGGTCCATGTGTTTTGGTTACCCCATCTTGCTCCAAAACAACCTTGAATCTCGCATCCAACCTTCAGTGTAGATTCACAGCTCCTGCGAAGCTGCGGACCCAAGACAAGTACGATCAAACAGCTGAAGGAACAACACATCTCCTTCAAGCCTCATCTCACATAACGCAACCATGGCTGAGGTTGATCACGAGGTCACAGTCGCCGCTGATTATGAGGTACGGCTTGTCTAAGCTCGTCGCGGCAATTCTAACATCTGGCAGGAGTCTACCGGGAATCGATCAGAAATTGGTGTAAGTCGAATGCTAGCAGCAAATAACTTCACTACCCGGCCGTAAAAAGTCCCTGTTTTGCCCATTTGAACAGTGACTCAAGCAATTGCGTCCCGTAGCTGACGTTGATTAGAGCAATGCGTCCTCGACCACTAGTCTCACCAGCTCTATCCTCCAACACCGACTTGAAAACGGAAGAACCTACCACCGATACAAGGACGGCAGTAAGCGCTGGTCTCTTATCATTCGACTACCCAGCTTCTGGAGACAGACCATCGATTTGCTAACAAATTTGTAAAACCCAGAGTATTATGCCCCGAATGACGAAACTGAGAGCGAGAGGCTGGGTCCGTTCCCTTCTGCTGTAACTAGACAGACATCCTGGATAGGCATGGGCCATGTTTTGCTAAGTACGAAGTACAGACTTTCAACACGAAATCTTCGTCTACACCATAGACGACAGGCTCGGCTTGGCCCCGGCATGCGACAAAGACGCCAAGGTCGGCCGTGTTCTCGACGTTGGGGCGGGCAGCGGCAGCTGGGCCATTGATTTCGGTGACCTGCACCCCGAGGCTGAGGTGAGCCCCCAGTGGCCTGCTCAACAATGATGATAGTCGTCGTGTATCTAACGCCATGCCTAGGTCATAGGCGTTGACCTGTCGCCTGTCGGAGCAAAATTGTAGGGTTTGCAACACGTAAAACCTGTGGATGGGTTTGCTGAAACTTTTCCTTTCGAATCAGTGTTCCTTCCAACGTACGATTTGAAATTGACGACGTTGACGAAGAGTGGACGTTTTCTCGGCCGTTCGAATACATCCACAGCCGCTTCATGACGGCAAGCATTGGTGACTGGGGCGATTATATCAAGAAATGTTACAGGTCAGTCTCATTCCTCTTGGCATTTGCCCTGCAACGTTCTGATAAATCTGGCATGCGGCAGCAACCTTACTCCCGGAGGATATCTTGAGCTCCAGGATGCCGACATCATGCCGCGCTCTGACGACGACCTTCTGCCGAAAGACGCCCAGATCGTAAAATTCGCAAACCTGCTCAAGGAGGTCTCCTTGAAGATTGGCCGCGAGTACGTCGAGGTGGCCTCGCTGAAGAGCATGATGATAGAGGCCGGGTTCGTGGATGTCGAAATGCGGATGTACAAGTGGCCTCACAACGAATGGCCAAAGAACGAAAGGTATGGCGCCGTCGCTTCCTTTTCCATCATTTATGCTACCCTGTTATTGCCGGCTTCGTCAGAGGAACGGGTTCCATGCTGAACAACATTGTCAGATACAAGAAGCTCGGGTTCTGGACCCAGGAGAATTTTGGCGCTGCCCTCGAGGCCATCTGCATGGCGCCGTTTACTCGCGTCCTTGGGTGGACCTTAGACGAGGTCAACGTCTTCCTTGCCGGCGTCCGCAAGGACCTGAAGAACAAGAGCTATCATGGATATTGCCCTGTGTAAGCGCTGGTCTGTTGATTTTCGGCATGTTGCAGTCTTTGCTGATGAGGATATACTAGCTACTGTATCGTTGGCCGTAAGCCGGAGAAGGAAGCCTCCACGGTTCCTGGACCGTGAGACCCTGGGCAGCTCGAGGATGCGCTATTCTAAAGCGTGTGGTAGTGACGCCAGTCTCTTAGTTACTGCATCGTCGGCCGCAGGCCCGGGAGGGAAGAGCCTCCAGCCCCCCCGCTTTCACACAGTGGCAGTGATCCGGAGCGTCGATTGAGAGCCATACCGGGCTTTCTTATTTACTGGCAAGATTGTGCGTCGGGTAAGATATAAAACAAACATGGGCATTGCAGTCTAAGAAAGCATGTTTCTCGCAACTATACTGTAGTAGAACCGGGCCAATATCTTGATACGTGGTTCATGAATCGACGCATGCCTGCTCCCTTTTCATTGATGTGTAACAGTATACCCGTATAGTTGACGGAATGGCATTGCTTTACGGCTGGGAGCTTGGCTGGCAAAATGCAACAAACTCGCGAGTACCAATCGCATCATCACGTTCTTCAAGGATAAGACCAGTCTGGAAATCACGGGCGAGTCCGAACAGAGAAAGAAGTGACTCGAGAAATTTGAGCTTCGTCCAGTAAAGGCATGTGCATGCTGACGCTTGCTGCAACTCAATGTCTGGCACCAAGACCAACAAGCTGCCCGAGGTCTACAAGCAGCGATCGGCTCCAGTGCAGACGAATGAGACTGCTAGTTGGAGCCGCTGTAAGGGAGAGAGCAGATACGTGGATCGGAGACATGCGCTCGGATGGGTGTGAGGTTTGGAGGGGGGCTGAGGCGGCGCGGTGTTGGGCCCGAGTCGCCAAGGAGGGCTTAACAGGTGACGAGAAGTCATTCCAAGCATGCGTGGACGAAGGAGCCCAAAACAAATATTGGGTCGGGGGAGATGAGATGCTCCAACACTCCGATCCGGATCACCTAACCCAGTAGACCCGCCCCGGCCCCCCGGGAACGGGTGCCTAAAAACGCGCTGGAGCTGGGAGCTGGACCCGTCCCAACGTGCTGCCCCCGCTAATCTCCCACGCCCCCGGGCGCCCCTCCACTTTTCCGTGCAGTGCAAGGCAAGGCAGCCAACGAAAGCTCCAAGCACTGCCACTCCCCCCCCCTCCCGCCTCACTACAAACCTAGGAAACCTGCCAACCAACCTACACGCTTCACCGACCGGCCGTTTCTAAACATAGACATCGGAGGAGGCAGGATCAAGACATGGCCACGACAACGTCGGTTTTTGGAGATCCCGACTGCTGTCTGGGAAACCCATGGGGCCGAGAGAGATCTCTGGTCAACGCCACCACACGCCCAAGACAGAAACGCGGGACGCGATCGTTTTTGACACATATAACCATGGCGGCAGCCGCCCTCAGAGGCAGAAGGAAGGGGGTGAGGTTCTCTATCGTGTCACCTCACCTCTCTCGCCTCTCGATACATCTTGGCTTTTGCTTGAGCGACACCGGCGCCTCATCCTGGCGTCCAAGTCTGTCCGAGTGACACCCTGACGCAACGCAACAGCTCCGTCCTAGACTCGAGAGCTCTGGGATATATATATACACATATATATGTATAACGAAGAAGAAGAAGAAGAGAAAGCAAGAAGCGGTTCAGCATGAGTTGCTCGCTCTGCACGCCGTCGACGTGCGACGTCTCCGAGAGCCCGTACGGCTTCCGCCCCGCGCTGGCGCCGAGCGCCATCTTCGCGACCGTCTCGGCCGTCTGCCTCGTCGCCAACGGCGCCGTCGTCGCCCGCTCGGCGCGGTGCCAGCACGCCGCCGCGCCCTTCTCCGTCATCGTCGCGCTCGCCTGCGTGCTCGAGATGCTCGGCTGGGTTGACCGCATGGCCGGCTGGCGCGACCCCTGGGCCGTCTACCCCTTCGTGCAGGGCAAGGCGCTCCTCACCGTCGCTCCCGTGCTCGTCACTTCAAGGTACGTCACCCGTCCGCGCCAAGCCGTTTGAAGGCATGTGCCGCAGTGGCAGTGGCCCCGGGGGAACTAACACCATGGCAGCATCTACGTCTGTCTCGCGCCGATGGTCCGGGTACTCGGCACGGAGCACTCCTTCGTAAAGCCCGAGCTCTACGCCGCCGTCCTCCTCCCGCTGGACGGCCTCGCCCTCCTCCTCCAGGTCGCCGGCCTCGCCGTCGGCTTCCGAAACGTCCCATACGCCCTCGCCCCGGGGACCCGTTCGCCCCCGACGCCGCCGGCGCCAGGGTCGTCCTGGCCGGCCTGGCCCTCCAGCTCGCGACCCTGGCGGCGGCAGGCCTCCTCCTCGCCTCGGTGCTCCTGCGCGCCGCCCGCGCCCACCGCCGGTACGGCTACACGACCTTCCACCGCGACGTCGGCTACGTGCCTCTGACGGGTCGCTTCCGCGTCTTCGCCGCCGCCGTCCCCTCCGCCATGGTCGTCCTCTTCGGGCGGCTGTGCTTCCGCGTCGCCGAGCACGCCGAGGGCTGGCGCGGCCCCCTCGCAACGGGCGGCGGCGGCGGCGGCGGCGGCGAGGGGCTCTTTGTCGGGCTGGAGGGCTTCCTCGTCGGGTACGCGCTGCTAGCCGTCGTCGGGTGCCACCCGGCGCTGTTCCTGAGGGACGGCAAGATGGTTTCGAGGATCGAGGCGGAGCCCTTTGTCGGCGTCGACAGTGCCGGGAGCGTCGGGCGGGGGGGTGAGCACGGGAGGGATCTGGAGGAGATGAGCAAGGTGTATCAGCGGCACCACGAGGAGGAGCAGAGGCTTTCGATGTTTGACCGCGTTTGAATCATGATACCCGCCTGAATTAGTGTACTCAGCAAATGGTCATTGACGCTTGACATGCTTCGAAGCGTAGCGTTTGTCTGTGTGCGACCCTTTCCGGCATAACTCGAGGGCTCTTCAATGTTCTCATTGTGCTTCTTGATAGGTGTCCTTCCCCCTGAAAATCCAGACTCTTCGGTCAGCCCGGCAGAGGGCTCCGTGTATCCTATATCTAGACCTGAGCGCTTTCAAGCACCAAAGCTCCCCGCAGCGCTAACGGGAATCAAGAGACCATACTCGATAATCAATATAGGCTAGATGCTAAACTAATCCCCCCACATCATAGCTCCAACTGCACTTTGTCGTTTAGCAAAGTCTCTCAGACGCGGGCATGTGTACGGTCAGAGGGCAGGCTACATGAGGGGAAGTCCACCAACCAGCGGCCACTCACGCACCCTCCTCTCTGTCTCCGTGGAGGTTCAGAAGCTGGACAGTACCTCTTGACCATGTAGGTGCAAGCTGCAGGGACCCGGGCGAGGATCGGAGAAGTAAAAGCCCTTCTCTGTTCGCAGCCATTGCCGCGAGGGCGTCTGTGCACCGTAGATGCCTCCCTTCTCGGTGTCGATAGCGATCGAAAAACCAGCTCCTAGATACCTAGGTGCGCAACCCATCTCTTGTCTTGCAAGCCTTGCGGACCGACACACTCCGCCCGAGACGGTCCAACGATTCGATCAACGGACCAGGTCGTCATAGCTAGTCACGGTGTGCCGCGATACCCCGCCCCCGTCACCCGCCGTCATCGCCACGGGATCCGTGTTCTACGAGAGACACCCTCTCAAACTGAGACACACAAGACCGCCCAAGGCCTTCTATGTATTCCTCGAAGAATGTAGCCCCCCACTTCCCCTCTGAGGAGGCGGTACAGTATCAGCTCCGACGTGATTTACAGTGAGACGGAACGGGGAAGCAATGATTCCAAAGGACCGGTATGTACGCGGGACCCGTGGGCGTGTGCAAAACAAACGCACGACACGACGTACACTATGTACGTACTCCCAGATCAACGATGGAGAAGAATTGATTCCACATGCATTGGAGATTGCTCGTCCCCCCCCCCCCCCCCCGCACCCGGTCTAGCGATTCCCCGTCTCGAACATGGCCAATCATACGAATGCGGCTCACGTCCCGCCCCCCGACTTCACTTCCAGCGTTCCCCAAGCCGAGGGGTTTCACCACACCACCGCTAACTAGGCAGGTAGGGGAATACCCGTCAATGGGGCCTCAGAAGGGACGACAGCAAGGCTTCGCCCGGCCTTCCTCGTCGGGATTGTCCGGCACATGTGCCAGTCAGGCGAAACTGACAAGATTCTCATCATGAGCTCTTGAACCTCGGTGTGTAATTCTTTTACCAATTTGTTGTGTTGAGTATTGGGCATGATACTTACACCGTGTTTTCCCAACTGGGTATTTAACATTGCGTACCTGTGCGACCTTGAGAGGGACCGCCTTGACCAGTATCTCAGTAATTCTTTAACCTACGGCGGCGTCTCGAGCTGTACCTCCCTCTGTGCTGTCCCTCCCCCATGGTCTAGACGTGCGGGTATCCCTTCATGCCCTGCACCCTCGTGTCGTCGTGATTCGTACTATACACACTTGATGTCGTTCCGCGTGGAATGCGTACCACTACGCCACGTCCTCCCCCCCCTCTCTCTCGCGCCATCCGCCTTCTCAGCAAACTCCACCATCGTCAGATGGGAGCGACCAAGCAGCAATCCCCTGTGCCCCTGCGTCCGCCCCGAACTCCATCTTGTCGCTGTCGAGGGCCATCTCCCACCCGCGCTCGCTGACCCCGACCTGCTCCATGACCCTCGCGGCCACGCTCTCAAATGCGTCCCGCTCGATGATGGCGCCGAAGTGGATGCAGTCCACGACGCCGCAGAACTCCCTCTTGAGCGCCTCAATGACGTCCTCCTGCATGAGCGCCGCGACGCCGTACCGCGCCGCCAGCTCGAACCACGCCTGCACGGGCGTCAGCTCGATGTCGCCCGGGTTCAGCGCCTTGGCGAGCCCCAGCAGCGACTTCAGCGACAACGCGGACCCGACGCCTGTGTTGGCGCGCCACGTGTGCGTCGCAGTCTCGCCCTCCCCGCGGCGGATGGTGCGGTGGACCCGCGCGGGCGCGCTGGACATGCACATGGTCGAGGCCATCATGGTGTGGCCCGAGGCGGCTCTGCAGGGGTCGGCGTGGCCGGGGAACTGGCGGGGGTGGAAGTGGTTCCAGCAAATGTGTTCCATGCTGCTCTCGTCAATCAGTCCGTCGTCTTCTCCTGTGGTGGTCGAGGAAAGGGGGATAACTCACGCGAGGATGAGGTTGATGGCCGTGATCTCTTGTTCCGGGGTGAGCTGGTCTGGCGCCGGCGAGTAAAAGACGGTCGGCGACGACGAGATGATTTGGAAGCACGGCGTGCCAAGGAGGTCGTCCATGGTCAGCGTCACAGTGACATCGCCCATCTCGATGTCTGCGAAGAGGTCTACCGGTGGGTAGGGGTCGTACTCATAGCTGTTGTTGGCAAGTTGAGGCTGAGACGTCATCTCCGGTTCTAGGACTTCAACCGGAAGCCGTTGCTGGACAACGGGCGGCGCCGACATCTGTGGCGTAGATTGGAGGTGTTCCGGAGCCTGGGGATGACCCTGCTGCTGCACATCTACCGGCTGTGTCACCTCCACGGGCTTTGGAGAGCCCATAGTTCGAGCCCCGTCGACAATGACGTCCTTGCCCTTGAGCTCCTGAGGCACGCCAAGACCTCGGACCGCAAGAGCGCTTCGCATACCCTCGTTTTCCCTGCGGAAGGCGATGACCTCCTTCTCAGCGGCAGCGATCATGTCCCTGAACTGGCAGATGTCGAGTTCGAGCTGCTTGACGTAGTTGGCTTTGCGCGTGCGGTGCTGTTTCTGCGCCTTACGGACCTGTTGGCGTCGGAGCTGGGCCTTTTCCGCGGCTGTAAGGTTGCCTTTAGGTTCCACTGGTGAGGTTATTATTGGAATGGGAGGACGGGCGAGGATGCAGATGAAGGACAAAGATGGTAGGCATATATAAGGAGAGACCAGGCCAGACACTGAAGCTCTTGAAATAATACATGATGGGTGGGAATCATGGTTGACATGGACGCCTGGTTCGGTCAATAAGCCATGGATAGTTTAGGGAGAATGGAGTCAAGGTCGGAGCTCCAAGCAGAGGAACCGGCCCGATTTATGTAGCTTGGCGATCTGCGGGTGACCAACGGTGTGTCCCGCATTGAAATCTATTGGGGGAAAGAGGGGGGGAGTCCGGGGAACGACGTTGGAACCACGCATCGAAGCAATACAGTTCGTCCCGTCGCTCGGCATGAACTGTGTGGTGCCCTGCCAGCAGAATAGGTACCAGACCACGAATTGGCACCACACCCACTCCGACCTAGCGGCGGGATGACGCGACTTTGGAGGGGGGTGTGCGTGAGGCCAAAGTTGGGCGATGATGAGGAATCATTCGCACCCACAGTGACAAATCAGGCATGTCTCCCATTCTAGAAGGGGCTTCATGTCGACGAGACACTCGTGGATTCTTGGGCGAACCCCCCCCCCCCCCCCCCCCGCTACAATAAGATAAAACCGATAACAAAAGCCTTCACCGCTAATGACGGCATTTTCCACAGTTTATGTAAGTCAGAGGACCCTGGCGGAGACTAAGACACTTGCCGATCGGGGAGCTATAGCGGCGCAAGCAAGGTAGGGGGGGGACGAACAAGATGAAGAAGTAAAACAGGTGCATGGAATCATGATGGCCGGCATGGGTAGATAGATGGTGCATATGCGCCGAGCGGGAAAAACGGGTGGAAAGGGCGGCGGAAATGAAACCGGAAAACGACAAAGAGAACATCGGACTCACACGAAACCTGCCGCTCGGCATCACCCCAATCAGCCGCATTCTCCTGGGGGGTGGGCTCCGTGGCTGAAGGCGGCGACGACGACGACGATTGACGTCGCAGTTGACGGGACAGCGCCGGCCCCTCGTTCACGAACTGCAGCCTGCTCGCGCTCTCGCCCTGCTTCTCTGCCATCCAGTAACCCGTAAAGGACGGCCGGCTGTCGCTGCTGCTTTCCCTATCCTGCTGCTGCGGTTGCCGATGCTGTTGTTGGCGGTGGTGCTGCTGGTGCTGCTGGCGCTGATTGCCCACCTCCGCCATCGGATGGTCCGCCATGGCCGCTTACTCTAACAAAATGACCGCCGTGGAATGCGAGTGTGCTTGTCGACTAAAAGGGAAGTCGATGGAGTGAGGGTGAGAACCAGGTGCGTTGTGGACGCAAGGTGGTGTGCACCAAATGTATCATATTTTTTTGAGCTTGACATGCCACCGTTCCGGGAATGAAAAAGACCCCGCAGACGACGGGAAGTAATCAAGTGAGGGGGGCGGCGGTTCAGCCAGTTTTGTTGTCCTGTAGGATGAGGCAATCCTGGGCGTTCCATCCCATGATTTTTCTTAATAATTCTGCCTAAGGGCCCCCCTCCGCATTCCCCCGGTCCCTTAGGGGTCTTTTTGGGGGCCGTCTGTTGGGCGTTGCAACCGGGAGGGAAGAAGAGAGGATAGAGGGGATCAGGGAAGTGCAGAGTCGCAGAGCTCTGCTCATATCCTGCTTGGCTAGGCTCGCGCTGAGAGACAGACGAAAAGCTGGTAACGAACGCCTTGGCGAGAATCTTTCTGCAATTCAAATTATCCATTTATTCTATCTCCCATTCGGATATTTCAAGGAGACTCGTCACCGGCATGGCATCGACAAGCGCGGAATCGAGGCCCGGCTGAATGGCGCCAATGCGCGTCGCGGCAGGGCATGGCTTTTGAAAATAACTTTGCTTCTTCGTACTGCAATGCGAGATACAGTCGCCCTCGCTACGACGGAAGCTATTTCGTGACATCTTCTCGAAGCCTCGTGAAAGGGGTTGGAGTTTGGGGGGATGGTTACTTCTTCGACATTTCCGCACCTTTCCATGTTTCGTCCACCCAACATAGCCCCGAATCTTTTTTTTTGTCACGCCCAACGCCTCGCGGGAATCATATCCTCAATGCCAAATTGGCCCAGGTTTCGCTTTTTTTGGTGACCGTCCAACGCCGTATTAATGCATTTTGACCCGTCCCTCCTCCATATACCGCACTCTTCATTCATCATCCTCGTCCTCGCTGGCGGTGGCAGTGTCCTCCTCGACATCTGTCTCCGGGATGATGTCCTCGTCGTCCTCGTCGCTGTCACTATCGGCCGTCATGTTAAGGCCCGGAACAGCCTGGTAGTGTACATAGTCGTCCTGAACCCATCGCTTGCTCACGGGCAGCTGGTAGGGATCGAAGGGGAAGTAGGGATCGAGCTGGTAAGCCTCCTCATCCTGTGCTCCGGAGCCTGTATCTCTGAGGGCACCCCCGTACCATATGTGTCTGACACAAACTGCGACAGTCTGATCCGCTTGTTCTCTTCCACGCGAGGAAAGATGTACATTAGGCCGAGCTTGTGCGCCAGCGTCGCAAACTCCTCGACGATTGCGGGTGCGCAGATCTTAAGAGGGTTCATCTTGGAGTATACGCTCGCCGATAACTCTTCTCTCATCCCTTGCATCCATTCCAGCTCGTGGCCGAGGTATGACGCGGGGTCGTCGCGGTCCACAAATTCGGGCGTAGACACAATGAGGTCGCGCCAACGGAAGCAGAACATGTAGAGGGCGGCTTGGACCTGGGCGTAGTAGATCTGGTGTCGTCTTAGATCCGGTCCTCTGGCATCGGGGTCGTGCTTAACGCGGTAAATCTGCATCTGCTTGAGCAGAAGGGCAAAGACGGTCCGCACCAGGTCGGACGGAACATGAGCGCCTCGTGCCATGAACCCGGCCAGATAGGTCGCCGCTGCTTGTCGGACAAAGCTTGGCCTGTTTTGCGAGCCAAAGATGTGCATCAGACTGCCGACGAATGTATCTCGCAACCGGGCTGACATCTGGCCGAAGTGGAACAGCAGGAATTGGGTATGACGGGACTTGTATGTCGGCAGCACGATCTTTCCAAAAGACTGCACAAGCAAGGCATATCGCTCCCATGCCTCGTCAGAGTCGGGGTTCTCGAACAGCGGGGTATAGTGATCGAATAGTGTGTCAAGGATGGCGTCCAGCTTCTCAACGTTGCCTTTAACAATGCGGATCTTCTCTTCCTGGTCGTCGAAATCCGAATCATCGCTATCGACCGACTCTTCATCGCTGTCCTTGCCCACGGCCTCTTCGTCGCCCTCCCAAGAGCCGGTGCCCAAGGACTTTCCAAGCGCGTAGGCAACAGATGCCGTCAGATCGTCATCAAGGTCGTCGAGGTCCGTCTGCATCTGCACGTCGATCTTGACCAGCCGCGACAGCAGAACGTCGATAATGTCGAGATCCAGCTCCCCCGCGTATTCTTTCAGCCTCAGAAGGTTGTTGACGTAGGCAACAAACATTCTCTTAGGGTCGTCGTCGAAGGGGAACTTGGTGTCGAGGAGGTTGCGGAGAACTGGTGTGGCGGCCGGGAACATTTGGAGGATGTATTGCAGACCGGTGTGCAGCCGCTCACGCATCGTCACACGGCTGACGGGAGGGAAGTCACTGACACACCATTCTGACTGCCTGGACTGGGAGAACTTCTCGACAATCATGGAGAGCACATGCGTCAGGTAGGATCCCTGGGCGCTAACCAGGGCGGCCAGGAATTGGATGTAGACTTTGAAGAAATCCTCGTCCCGGCCCAACCACGAGACCTGCAGTACTTCCCTCACAAGTCCATTGCAGGCCTTGTTCTTCAAGAGCGGGACGCAGCTGGTCAGCGCCAGCACGTAGCCTTTCAGTTCATGGGGCTTGAGGGTGTCCTCTTCCTCTCCGGCAACGGGCGGCAAATATCGCTGCTTGTTGTTGGTGAATTTGTCCTTAAGGACGTCGTACTCTTCATCCTCCCCCATCAGGTGCTCCTCCAGCGCTTTCCGGACTTCCGAGTTCACCTCGTCCATCGAACCAAACTCGAAGATGCGGTTGTTCATTTCGTTGATGAGGACCTTCCGCCTCTTGGTCGGGCTAGAAGGGGGTTCGACGGCATCAAAGTCGAGTTCTTCGGCTTTCCTTCGGCCAAGCACTGTAGACGTTTGCCTCAGAATGCTCTTTACCGGCGTTGCTGTTTTCGGTGGCGGGCCAGACCGATGTCTGGAAATGGGGGTGAAAGGTCGCATGGGGATGGTCGCGTCTGATGGGCGACACTCTCGGGTCTCTGCTCTGTCGGCGCTTGCGGGTTGGAGTTCAACTCGAGACTGGGCGGCTGGCTATTCTCATGGACTGATGTATGTATTGCGCGAGGATCTACAGAAAGGTATTACGCATGTCTCGTTTTCGTGCGTCGGTTTAGACTCGAGTCGAAATCCTTGCCCTCGAGAAAACTAGGTAAATGAGTTGAAGTCGTGGTGGCCAGCCGAATTGTTTTCGATGTGCGGCGGTTGCTTGCCTGAGAATGAGGCGCTGCCGAACTTTTTTTTTTGCTCTACCTTTCTTTACCTGTGCTCCCGCGGGGAAATTTTTATTGGTCCGTGCGGCTTAGTTAAGACATGGGTAACTTTAGGCCCCCTCTGGCACTCAAGACCCCTGAAGTACATCGTACAAGGTCCTGGACCGTGCACCATAGGTACGATAAGAGGCAGTGTGATATCACTTGTCTACTACCTACGTGTACCATTATACGACTGATGCAATGCGTCTTTGCTGCCTGCTACTAAGTGATGAGCGGCGACAAATTGGCCTTCTAATGACATGGGAGAAGCCAAAGGAAATTATTGTCCAACAACATATCGAAACGTTGCGCGACAAAAATGGATTACAAGCTATCTGAAAGTGCTGTAGCTACCTGTGCTCTGGATATACGGACTGGGTCCTATCGAAAAAAAAAAAAAAAAAAGCTTCGATGCTTGTTAACGGCTCTTTTCCAATGCCTTATGGCCGCTCATGGCCATGCTCGGCATGGCTGACTGAATTGCAACGCCAAAAAGGGGGAATCTATCGAATAGACAATGGGTCGGAAGAAACGAAAACTTGAACACCCCGCACTTTTGGATAACCCTTTCTGCTGTCCTTCTCACCGTACTTGCTTCCTGAGGCCCTCATGTACACCCGTATGCCTCGTCAAATCCAAAGAGCTGGTCCTCGTACTTATACAACCTTTAGTTCAGGCGTCATCTGTGGTCGGATCCGTCAAGCCGCGGCTAGTACATATATGTCGAGTAGAAAATTCGTCGTCCTTGCGCACCCGCACTATCCAAAACAGCAACCGAGCTGTTCACTGGTAGCCGTCGCCGCCACCAGTGCCATTGTGACCGGTTTGTGCGCCGTACATATAACCCTGGGCGTCGGCGCTTCCATCTCCCTGCTGGCCTCCGAGCACGTTGTTCTGAGGCTCGGCCTGGAAGCTTCCGGCTCCGGTTGGAGGGTTGGCGCCGTAGCCGCTGCTGCCAGGGCGATGCGCTCCCTCTCCTCTGTTCGACTGAGATTGCTGCTGCGTCCGTCAGTTTAGCTCATCCGCCATGTCATGAGAACGGTATCAGTATAGCCCCATGCCCCTGACAGCATTAAGTTATACGTACTTCTCGGTACTTGGAGAGGTAGATCTTAAGTGCCTCTGCGTAGTTCTCAAATCCCAGCGAAGTCATGGCAAACAGAATGTCTTCTCCGTTCACCGTCTTTCGCTTTTCCTGGTGACACTTCTCCGAAGCTATGATGGGTTAGATATCCAGTCTGTAAAATCGCCCCTCGGCCGGTAGGAGTGGCTTTCAGAAGAAACAACGTACCTTCGCTCGTAATGAATGAGATAAATTCGCTGACGCATTCTTGCATGCATTCCTTGGCTTCTTTGGCAATCTTGGCGTTCTCAGGCAAAGCATTTTTCATGATGCGGGCCACTGGAGCAAAGTTACGTATATTAGCGTCGAGTTCATCATATTTCTCCCCGCCAGAAGCACCGGCTGCTTCTGGCGATTGCGGCGACAGATCGTGAGACATTGACCACTTGAATGAGCACCGTTGCCGCTCGCTCCTCTGGGAACTTCGATTGACCAGGGCCAACAGCAGCGGACAGCAGGAAGAAGTGGATGACAAGCGGAGATGTAAACAAGCGAGCAAGCCAGCAAACATACCAGTCCGGTCCACGGGTCGCCGTCATAAGAATGGCCAGAGCGCACAGAGCAACAGTCCAAATCATCATCGTCGTCGTCGTCGTCTCGTCGTTGCGGAGGAAGGGGATAATGGCTTACCATTGGCTATGGGCAACCAGCGGTCCTGCTCCTTGACCTCGAACTCATAGGTGAGTCCACCGGACTGTGGGTCTTGAGGCTCGTTCATTTGTTCCTCTTCCGGTGATTGTACACCTTGGTCGACATCCTTGGGAGGAGATTGGGGGGAGTCCGACATATTTGGCTACCTGCAGCGGCTGCTGGCGTTCTTGTAATTTGCTTGGGCTGTTGCAGCTCGCACACACGGCGGGCTTGGAATGATGTGTCCCTGACACGTTGCAGGTCCGTAGGGCTTGCAAGTCTCGCGGCTTAGCTGCAGGAGTGTGCGTCAATCCTGCCGTGGGATGCTCGGATTGTCCTGAGATGGATTATTTTTACTTGCGATCCCCTGGCAGGCCCTGTCTTGACTTCAGGCTATGACGGATCTTCCTGGGGGGGCCTGTATGGTGCCCTTGCCCGAGTAGAGTTGAGACAGAGACTGGGAAAAAAGCGGGAAGAGGGTGGCTACGTTTGCGGGTCCCACAGGAATGGCCAACCTAGTCCAAGCAGATAGTAGCGTCGACCTGGCTAAGGTGCTTCTTGATCGCCCTGTTGCAGCTGTGGGTATGCGCGCTCCTTCGGGTTGGTGCTCGATGCTCGGCGCGGGTGACCTGTAGGGTGGAAGGTAGGCCAAGTTGGCGAGTCGAGAGTTGGGGGGGTGGTGGGCGAGAATAGGTCAGGTCAAATCAAGTAGCTCCGAGGCGGATGGAGGTACTTGTGTGCTTCCCGGCGGAGCTGCGGAGTGCTGCGTCGAAGCGGTGCGTGGGCACAGTACAGATGGGTGAGCCTTCGTGACTTTGGCTGAGCTTTGGGCTGGCGGCGAGTCGACCCGTGGTTACACACCGGTCGGTCGGACGGGAAAGCCGTGATAGGGAAATCAGGACGTAACAGCTGCAAAGGCGCGTCAGAGAAAGCTTCACTTGGCCTGAACGGGACACAAAGGACGAAAGATAGAGACGGGGGGACTGGGGTCGGGGCGTAGGCGAGGAGGGCGAGAGCAGTGAAGGGGCACACTCAACACACACACACACACACAAGCGCGCGCGCGCGCACGAATGTGTATGGACGGAATTGGGGGAAAACACGAAGAGGGGCCAGATCAAGTGCCGTTGACAAGGGCCTGTCCGATTTGACTTACCAGTTTATGGGTGTCTGAGTTGTTCGATCGAGGTCGCAATAGAGCCTAACAATGCGCCTTGTTTGGAGGATGCACCTGTACTTGTTGATGGCTGCAAGAAACGTGGGGTTGGTGCAGAAGGGAGAAACGGAAGGAAACTGGGCAAAGAAGGTGCGGTCAACAAGAAGCTGGCGCATTAAACACAATAACAAGGCCAAAGTCCCTCAAGTCGCGCTTTGCGCCTGCCGTTTTATCGATAACGGGGCCGATACCTACTCAGCAGCCGTTTCACCGCGCAGCGCCAAAGTACCTGTCAGCTTCCAGCATCTAGCGTGGTACTTCCAGCCCCCTCCACCATCCATCAGGTTCTCCTCCCTCCCTAACTTTAAGATACACGCGGCTGAAGAGATACCGTACCTACCTACCTAGGTAGGTAGGTGTTCTCCATTTTCGCGCGCTCGGGTGCCCACCGGCCATCAGTTCGGGAGTCTGACAACATTTGCTTATGTACGGATATCCCCTGCAAATCCGTACGAAACCGCCCAACCCGCAGTTTGACGACCATCGATGGATCGGCACCTCAACACCTACGAAAAGGCAGCTCTTCTTCTTGCTTCCCGCAGACTTCTTTCATCCTTTTCTTTCTCTTCGACCCGACCCTCCCGCTCAGCCAAGATTGGGGTATCATTGCATGCACTTCATGCTGTACCAACACGAACAGTGCGCCACCCATGCTTCCCATCCTGACCATGCTTCCCATGTATGAGCGGTGTGAGCTGCACGAAGCCACTAACTAAGTTTGGAGGAGGGTAGCAAGCACGGCTGCCTTGCTCTTCACCGGCGCATGGCGGACGCTAAGCAGTGCAAGTGGCACAAGCAACGAGACGAGACTGTGACCCGAGTTTTGATCCTGCACAGAGATGCGGATGAGCAGATGGGAGAGGAGAGTGACGGTTGTCTGTCGCCTAACACCTCCATCACGCCTAACGGGCGTTGTTGACGAAACAATGCGGCTGGACAGATACAGATTCCTTGCTCCTTCGTCGTCGTTCTCGGCCGTGCAAACGTTGTCACTTGGGGCAGCTTATACGTCACGGCAGGGCCAAGTGGGAGGGCGACTCAGCCGGTTGATTTGACAATGGCACCGTCTTGAGTAAACAAGCCGTTGGACCTGTCACTTGTCTCTCTTGACATCACCCCCCCCCAACCGACCTAACCCGCTTCGTCAGGCACAAGAAGGCTGGCTGACGGCAGCCTAAGCAAGCGCCCCGACTGGGGGACTCGCTTGGGCCGAAACATGCGCCGGGTCGGCTTTCAGAGCGCTACTTGCCTCTTCAGGCACATTCCCTATCGATGTAAGCTTTTGAATGGACTGGCCAAAAAGCTTTGGGCACAAGGCTGCGCAACACGCAAGGCCAACCCGACTTTCCCAGGCCAATGACACAAAGGTCAAGAAATGTCTTGTTTTCGTAATTGGCACAGAATACACCGGGTCGCCCCAGTCGCCTTTTGTCTGGCCGTTTCTTGTCAGCTAAACAACGCGGAGAAATTCTGCCAATGTCTCGAGGGGAACACTGGTCACCAATCGGTAACCCCATCTCCTCGTGTTTGACCCTGCATGCAGGACTGCGACAGACACCTGTCGGCCCAGCTGCTACCTACCTAGGTAGCCACTTCCGTTGTCGTTGGGCTCCTTTCTCACTGTCGGGAGCCAATAACCCTTTAACTGGGTTGGGCTCGGATTGGACGATACTTGCTGCATCAAAAGCACCACTGTATCCCTATATCGACAACCCCGGTCCGGATGATGCGGTTCCTACCCCTCCTTCCTAATCCTCGGCATGGGAGGGGTACGCTACTCGCGATTCCGACACCGTTACGGATAGACCTATGCCAAATGTGTAAGGGTTGCATGTGCTGGCTGCACTTCTCTTGTCTCGGGGGGCCATTGACAACTCAGAGCCACATCCTTTCCTCGACCCCAGTCGACGACAACCTCTCCGAATGCACTGCTCTGGTCTTGTCGCGGGTCATCAGACAATGACTGCCCGGCATCATCGTCATGAGAACTGAGTTTCGGAGACCTCGCTACCAAGACAGGCTCTCGGCGTCACAAGGACTTCTGGCCGCATGCGGCATATCGGCCAGCACTCCACTTGCTTTACCTGCGACTCGGGCCATAGTAGACAGCCCATGATGCCGCCCGCCCACATACTGTACTATGATTTCGTGCTTATTCGTACATGATGCATGCGGCCAAACAGGAGCTTTGGAACAGCGAGGCGGGTGCAGACTGTGGGATGCCTCCTACATCTGGCCTGTCGGTGACCACATCCAAAACGTGGAAAGGACCGCGCAGATCGGGCACCAGCTGCGGTGCTGAAGCGTGCATGATATCACGGCTGTGCTACCGCCCAGGACAGCATCAGTCGATCTTCGCGTGTCTTGTTTCGGACATTTCTCGGCCACGAATCGGATGCCATTGCTCTCGTCGTCAACAGATAAACTCGATCGGCCACTCAGGTGCGCCCGAGAGATTTTGGCAGGCACTAACCTGTCGACTGCCGGATGATCCGGGCCGCCTCCGTCCCGCATGTTCTCTCTCTCCCGAGAGGAAGACGGACTTGACCGGTGTATACCAGTCTAACGATCCCGGAACCACTTTAGAGAGTGACCTGGTTGGCCGTTGCCAGAGTTCGCAACCCTCACATCTTTCGTTACTGGGTCGCATAACAAGTAGCCAGTAAGCACGCCATGTCAACCGGGGCTCTGTCAGCTAGCCATCTGAACCGCCAAACCTGCCGTCGCCTCCCGTGTGGAGTGCCGGTCTCACGACTCGCACCACGGACTGTTGGGCACCGAGGCGCCGCTACCGCTGGCTTCTATTGCTTTCTGTTTGATTACCGTTCGGCAGACGACGTGGGACAACACATTGCTTTTACTACCACTACACCATCGGCATGGCCTTTGTCACTCGGCACATTGCTGAGCTGTCTTTATGTTTCTACTATGTTGCCCATGGGTATACGTGATGCCGCCTTGTTTTCACATCGCTGAGGTCACTGTGGCATCCTCAAAAGTCTCGCGTGCCAACCCATCCATAACGCGCTTGGGTGGCCGCAAACGCGGGGTGTTAGGACACAGCGGGAGATACAGCACGCTTTTCGCGACCCGATACTCCCCGACTCGGGCTCCTTGAGCGAAGGGCAAGTCTGAGAACGTTTATCGCGGACGCAGGGGCAAGCGCAGAGTCACGTTCGCTCCACCAAGCCCACATCCAAGAACAGGCCATCCTAACCCCTCAGTTCTGGACAACCTGGACGTTGTTCTTCTTCTGTAATCCAAATCCGTCAGCAAACTTGGCCCCTCAATGACGTGTATGCCGATGCTGAAATGGGGACGAGGGGCTCCGTATCACGAACCTTCCATTTTTCCAACTCGTCCTGCTTGGCCTTGTACTGCTTGACAAGGTCCTCGAGAACCTTCTTTAGACCCTCCGAGTTTGTCGTTAAGGCGGGCATGACATCTTTGACCGTCTGCTCCATCAAGACCCCGTTGATCAGACGGAAACACTTTCGGTCCCCGGACAGCGGCTGCAAGGTCTCCAGTACAAGCCTGTTCAGGTGACGGTAACTAGTCAGTGAGATGCTACGGTGGGGTCGATCAAGCTTTGGGTTTCGAAGTGAGCGAAGAGCGGTGTGATGAGCGAACTGGCCTAAGGAAAGGTACGGCAGCGGAGAGAGAATAGAATTCATTCCATCGCACCCTCAGGTGGGCGCAGGGTCTGTGGTTCTCAAAGGCATGGGCGATTCTTCTCGCTCGCAACTATGCCGACGGTAGGGGGGACGTTCTGAAGTAACACATAGATGGGAAACGCACTTGTGTTCTTCGGCTTCCTGCTCGACGTCGCCGATTTTCTGTGCAATCTGCTGCAAGGTATTCTTGTAGATGCCATACTGGTTTTGCAGGTCTGAAGACAATTTAGTACGAGTTATCTGTGAGAGACATGGCGGGGTTGATGTTGATCTCATGTGACGCCAAACTCTGTGCCTCCACGTTCGGCCTGCTGGATGAGAACTGACCTTGCTGCTTCCGCTGATTAGCTGCCTGCGCAGACATCTTGAGTGCAGATCTTGAATCAATGTTGAGTTGGGAATGCTGTTTGTGGGACTTGCTTGATAAAGTCGTGAGAAGGTCAAAACGGCCCCGGCTCAGTGAGGAATTGCCCTCTGGGCAGTGACCAGCAGAGGGAAGTTCTAGAAGGGGTGGTTTGCCAGTAGGTGGCCCGAGCTTTTCCCGCGCCCTGGGCATCCCCCACCAGTGGCTAATCCAATCCCTTGGCCTTTAAACCCTGGCATCTTTTTGCGCTTCTGCAACATCACGACCGACAACCAAACAACTCTTTCCTACGAACCGCAATTCCACAGACTCTATAGAGATCCGGCTCAAGATGCATCCCCATCTGCATACCAAGGACAACTTCGGTCAGTCACCCCCCCGAACTTGATTAGCATCCGTGCACGATTCGATCGCCACCACCCCTGTTCGAACCGCAGACATGAGCACTAACAAGTCCGTTTCCGAATAGAATGTGAAGATATTATGGTCGCCCTTGAAGAGTGCCACGCAAAGGGCTTCTTGTTCAAGTCTCTGGGCGGGTGCAATGACGCAAAGAACAAAGTGAGCGAGTGCCTCCGCGGTGCGCGCGCGAGGCGTACCGCGGCGAACCGGGCAGCGGCGAAAGCGAAGCGAGAGGAGCGCGAGAACCGGATAAAGGAGCTCAACAAGTCGCTCGGTCTTGACTAGACTGATTGAAGTATCGAAACTCCTCCCGATCGTAACGAAAGCTCCTTCTGCGAGACGACCGGTGACATACAACGGGGGGAGAGGGATCGATTTGGCATTGTACTATATTACGAACACTCGCATTTTTATCGAATTCGGGCGACGGCACTGGGCGGGCAGGATACAAAAAGCGTACAAGCACAACATGTCTGAGGCGTCTCTGCAATGGATCGGCGGGGGTGTACGATAACACAAGGGACTCAAATCGGCATCTAATTCGAACGGCGAAGGGAAAGACCTATTATTTCAGCTTTGTTTATTATGACACAAGGCTAATTTCCACAACTACATCGCTTCGACGAATCGTACAGCCGCGCTTTCTCCATCTCTTTGTGACTCTCTTTACAAGGTGCGACGGAACTCGGTACCGAAGGTGTACAAGCCAAAGAGGGACAAGACGCTGAGCAGGATCGGCACGGGCTTGCGGAGACGGATAGCGCGAGGAACGGAGGAGCCGCCGAGGATGGCAGATGCGAGAAGACTGAGCTCGACGCCGTAAGGCTCGGCGTTCTGGATGCGATAACCACCGAGGCCGTCTGCGCGGAGTTGGTTATGGTCAGTCCGGATATCTGAAAGCAGGCGCGAAATGGCAAGAGAGAAAAAAAAGACGGGAGTCGAACGAGGGAGCAATTGCTACATACAGAGAAGACCGACGCTGATTCCGGCAACGATAGACGGGACGGAGCGTGTCCGGGCGTAGCCGATGATGCCGCCAGTAGCAGTCAACGCGCCCAGGGCGAAGGAGGGGATGGCGAGGTCTGAAGACTGCGCACATGTGTCATTGTCAGTTTCGTGTTCCACTGCCAACACCAGACGAGTTGCACTACCATACCATATTGAGCTATAATGTGTAAAAAGTTGATTTGACAAGAAAAAAAAGTGTCCCGTTAGATCTTGGATAGATGGCAATTGGGTAGTGGAATCGTAACGAAAGACCGCGAGAGAAGAAGACCTAGGTCGTTAAGTTCGGTGCCTCGGTAAGTCTAACCTTCGGCACGTCCGCGTCCACCACACCCACCAACGAAGCGAATGATCTCATTCATTCGCATCTGACTAATCACGAACCTTCCGTCCTCGCAGAGTCCAGACGCAGGGGCCCAGCTACCCCAGATTCGTGGCTGGGTAGTGGCATCCTCCCACCGTGACACCAGCCACATCACCTGACAGCCTGTGGCTTCAAGCTTTCGTGTCCTTAAGCTACTAGCTCGCACACGCAGCAGCAGCAGCAGCAGCACTGGTGCGCATCAGCGAACATCTCAAGCATTCCCTCCTCAACTTTTGTTCCACCAACACCTCCAATTCTCCGACCCTTGCTGACTCTGCGGAATATAACCCCCCTCACCTCACTTGCGATTGACCGACCGACAGACCGACCCCCCAGAAATCAACAACACTAAACATGGCTCCCAAACGCAACGCCTCTTCCCAAAGAGCAGCGGCCGCCGCCTCCGAACCCTCCCACCTCCCCCCTCCGACCCTGTAGGACCGACCGCCGCCGCCGCGATCCCAGGTACCATGACTTCGCAGCCCAAGGCCACCCCTAAGGGCGCGTCCTCCGGTGCCCAGAACTGGGACCAGGTCCTCGCCAATATCTACAACCACTACGTCAAGACTACGCCACAGCGCACAAAGCTGATTGACGCCTTCATGGCCTTCCTGGTCGTTGTTGGCGGGCTGCAGTTCCTGTACTGCGTTATTGCTGGCAACTTTGTACGTTTTCCTTTTCTTTCTTCTTGTATGGTTACATGAGACGTGCCGTCTTGTTCCTGGAAAGGAGACCATGGAACGGAGCTTGTCTGCAGCGCTGGGGACGGTGAGACTTCAGACACAAACAATGGCTAACAATCATGTGAAAACAGCCGTTCAACGCCTTTCTCTCTGGCTTCTCCGCTACTGTCGGGCAATTTGTCCTCACTGGTAAGCCAATTGCCACAGCTAATCGATTTTCCAATGGCTAACAGTATCTTGCTCAGCTTCCTTGCGCATCCAAACCACCGAGGCCAACAAGTCCGATTTCCCCTCCGTATCACCTGAAAGGTACTTCGACCCTCAATATTCCTATTACTGATGTGCAACGGTGGCTAACATATATCCATCACAGAGCGTTTGCCGATTACGTCGCATGCAGCTTGATCCTCCACTTCTTCTGCATCAACTTCATAAACTAAGCCTCCGCTCAGGGGTTGCAGGCACGACACTTACATAAAAAAAAAAGGGAAGGTTTTTTCAAGTCAAGAGCTGAGTACGCTGCGGAGAGTTAGACATGTTCGGTATACTGTTGAACCCATGGCGGAACCAAATGGACAGCAGCGGTATCAGCACGCGGGAACGAATCAAGCCAATGTACATTACACAAGCAGGCGTTGCATCATCAGCACGGTAAATGTCTCAAGAAGAATGGAAGAAAAGAAGAAAAAAGTGCAATTCTGGGAATCATCATGATGCCAATGGACTCCAAAAGTTCCAGTTCTATAATCCATGCATGTCTCTCTTTCCTCCAACGCCCGACGGTGTATCCCCCCATCAATCGGCCCCTTCGGCAGCGGCCTGCCCCTCCTCCTTGGGCGGCCCCGCGGAGCCCGATCTCGGCGGCGGCGGCGGACCGCCCATCTTCGGCGGCGGCGCGACCGGTGTCCCCCTCCCGCTCGGCGCGTTGTCCGCCTCCCTGCTCTTCTTCTCCTCCTCTTTGAAATAGTCGTCCATGAAGTTGTTCCCGCCGTGATGCCTTTCCTTCTTCTTCCTCGTCGTCGCCGTGCCACCGGGCGGCGGCGGCGGCGGCGCCCCGCCCGCGTCAACCATCTGCGCGGGCACCAGGAACTCACCCCCGAGGGCGGTACGCCGGCGGCCGGAACGAAGAGACCCTGCGGCGCCTCGCCTCCCGCGGCGGCGGTGGGGTCTTTCTCCCCGTCAAACATCATCTCCCCCGGCGCATCGACGGGCTCGTTCAGCGGCGGCGGCAGCCTGTGCAGCGCGCCATACCCCAAGACGCATCCGAGGGCGCCCTCGCCGCCCCAGTCACGGCTCGGCTGGATCGTCACCTCGCGCGTGACGTCGTACTCGTTGTTATACACGTACAGCCGCAGGGGGCGGCCGATGTGGTCCTCGACGAGCTCGCTGAGCCCGCCTTCGCCGTGCAGCGCGCCCTCGGGGCTGCCGAGGATGTAGTCGCCGTAGGGCAGGAGGCCGGCACCGTCGGCGGGCGAGTTGGCGGCGACGTCGAGGACGTGCCAGATGTTGGCGGCGACGGCAAGGGGCGTCCACTGCAGGGAGAGGCCGAGGGAGGCGGTGTCGGCGGGGACCTGGACGTGCAGCTCGCGCGTGCGCTGGCCCTTGGCGGACCAGAGCCCGAGAGAGAGCGTGCCGCCCGCGCAGTTGCGGACTTCTTGAGCGAAGAGGCTCGGGTCGGGGTTGTCCTGTGTGGAGGGGTAGGGGACCGTGTTAGTCGCGGACGTTGGGGCGAGGGGCCAGCAGGAGAGGGGGTGGGTTGTTCACTTACAATAGGACGGCCATTGATACCAATGATGAAGTCAAACCACGGCTCAACGTGGAGCTCGAGGTTCGTGTTCCGCAGCACCTGGAAGCCAAAGGACCCCTGGTTATTGCTCTGATGGGTTGGTTGCTGCCCGTCCAGGCGGGACATGAAGCGGTTTAGCGCATTGAACATGGTGACGCGGCGCTCAGCACTGGAGCCGAGCCCTTTTCCTTGCTGGTTTTCTCAATTTTCTTTTTATTCCTCGAAAAATAGGGGTGCCGGAAAAAACGGTTCGAAGGTTTCGTCGTGGTGAGGTTTGTCCTCGAAGCTGTTGTTTCCAAATGTTCGTTGACACCCTTTGGAGCAAGCTGTCATCCAAGGTACCCCGTCAGCCTTGCATATGGTCCAAGCTTCTCCCCGCGCTAGTGGGGGTGTCGAGTGGGGCATCGATTCTAGCTCCATCATTTCTCTCTCAGCCTTGCTCATACTCGTTTCTATCACTGTTGCCCGTTGACGTCCGTTACACACATTAGCCCCAAAATGTGAATCGGTCCTATTATTGCTGGCGAAAAAAAAAAAGAAGAAGAAAACACGAAAGGGAGCTCCATCGATAAAGAACCCTTTGGTTAGAGGTTGCAAAGGGGATTTGCATTATTAGTACCGCGCTTCATGCATCGCCATACCCAAAATGAAGGCTGCTACCAGACTCCCCCTGACGGATGAGTGCCACCACTACAAGTCCAAAGCCGAAGTGCCTTGGGATCTCCAAAAGTAAGCCTCCCTATTTCTCTCCCTCGAAACCTGATTTTAACCCGGCAACCAGCTAACATCGCCTCGTCAGATACTTCTCCCAGCGGTACTCCCTCTTCTCATGGTACGACGAGGGCGTCCGCCTCACCGACAGTGCCTGGTTCGGCGTGACGCCGGAACCCCTCGCCAACAAGATCGCCAACGAGATGTACTACATCGACGCCTCCAGGCGCGTTCTAATCGACATCTTTGGCGGCGCCGGCGGCAACACCATCGCCTTCGCCCTCTCAGGCCGCTGGGACCGCGTCATCTCCATCGAGCGCGACGCCGCGACCTTGGCGTGCGCCCAGCACAACGCCGAGCTGTACGAGGCCGGCGATTACATCACCTGGATCCACGGCGACTGCTTCGAGTACCTGGAGAAGCTCCAGAACTCGCCCGAGGAGCTCTCGGAGGAGCTGCGTGTCGACATGGTCGAGGCCGTCGTCTTCGCGTCCCCGCCGTGGGGCGGGCCTGGGTACAGCACCGCCGAGGTGTTCGACCTGAGCCAGATGGAACCATACAACCTGCAGCAGCTGCACGACGCTTGTAAGCCCATGGACCATGCCCTGTATCTCCCGAGGACGAGCGACCTGAGGCAGATTGCTAAGTTGGCCCCGGAAGGGGAGAAGCTTGAGGTGGTGCAGTACTGCATGGAAGGGGCGAGCAAGGCCATGGTGGCATTTATACCAGGGACGCTGAGTCCGCCAAAGTCGACATCTCAATAAATTCCGTTCAGTTCAAGGCTCTTTACTCATGCATGCTGTAATAACTATACCCTGCGATTACCTACTTTTACAACGCCTTGACCACACTACGTTCGTCGAACAAATCCTTCAGCAGCCCCTGGATGCAAAACTCTCTGTCCAGCGGTGCCATCGCGTACGTCGACTCGAAAGCGAAGATGCTAAGCTGCCCGAAAAACGGACGCAGGATCTTGCCCACCAACTCGTCTTTCCTGTCGATGCTGATTTCGTCGTTGATGCCGCCCACGCCAAGCAGCGGCCGTCTGTTTGAGCTGCTTGTGGCCAGGTGAGATGCCGAAATGCTCCCCAGTGATGAGCTGACGCCCATAGTTCCAAGCTCCTCCGCAAGCTCGTCGACCAACGCGACAGGCTGGTAGCTGGCGGATCGGTAGACGGCCTCGATCGTGTCTGTGACAAAGAGCCATTCGTGGAGCTGGAAGTCGTCCGGCGCAACACAAATGAGCAAATCCAGCAGCTTGCAGGCCTGCAGAATGGAGATGTTGTTGTAAGTGTCTGATGCTGTGCTGTGGTCAGCAGCCACGACCGACGAGATGGCTGCGTGGAGCTCGGCATTGATCACTGGCCACATCATGGCCAGATGAATAGCACTGGTCTTGAGTACCAGCGCGCGGACGAGCATGTAGATTTCTGCCCGGGTGGTGGAGGAAGGCGAAGAAGTTGCCGTGGCCCCGAACAGCTCCACCACCTTGTCCAGAATGGTTGGAAGCTCTCCAACAAAAGCATCCTCACTCGAGGCGAGGACCAGTGTGGCAGTGCGTCGGAGGTTGAGTTGCGTCTTTCGGTCTGCTTCTAGGCGAGCGGAAGTAGCGCCGACGCCGAACACGATGCCGGCTGTTGTGGGCGGAGTCATGCGGCTCAGGAGCTCAGGCATGCGCTCCTTGTCGCTGACGGTCCATTGTCTCAGTAAAGGCAACCAGTCGCTTCGCACCAGGTCGATGCTCGAGCTGAAGAACCTAGCGTCGTTAAAGGCATCTCCAACATCCTTCTTCCAGGTCTTCTGATTGTTAGGTAGTCTGGACAGTTCTTGAAGGAGTACAAGAGTGTTCTTGGACACCGTTTCAGGGAATGCTTTGGCTCTGAAAGCAGGGCTGATGACGTTTGTCGAAATGGTGCCTGCGGCAGACAACACACGGTCTGTCTCGACCAAGATCTTGGGCAGGTTTGGGACGATCGAGGCCAGGATAGCCACCACATCCTCGGCTCTATCAAGAACGGTGGCCAAAGATATCGTGGTGGTTCGACGTACTCCATCCCGATTCTTCTCCGACTTTTCGTAAGACGGTGCATCCGCGAACGTCATGGGCTTGGTAGTGAATATTGCGGTCAGAAGCCGGAGGAAGAGATCCTGTTCGTGGTCAGTAACACATCATGGATGGCGTTCACTGTACTTACTCCAAGCTCCCGCCTCATCTTCCGCTGCTCGCCGAAGTTGGTGTTGTCCACCTTTTCTCCTAGAATGGCGGCGAATTCCAGCAGACTTGGTAGTGTCTGCCGGTGTGGGAAAGGATTGGTGAGCAGGTCGCGCAAGAATGCCATGCAGTCAAGCCATATCTCGTCCATCGCGTCGTCCTCAAGCGTGCGAGCGTACTCAACCAAGAACGTGACGAGGTCGATGTCCTGGAGAGAGGTCGTCAGAGTAGATTTCCTTGAGACGTCCAACGCCCCGGGGTTCGTCCTGCTGTAAATGGCATTGAATATGGCAGGAATGGTGTGTTTGGGTCGAGAACCGTCCAATGCTGGGAGAAGGTTGAACACTTCGGACTGAGGGGCCGGCGTAGTAATGTTGATAGAGCTCCGCCAGATCTCAATGACCGTTTCGAGGCACTCCAGAGTCTCGGCGGCAAAGAGATGCTCCAGTAGCCGTCTAGCTCGATTTCTCATACGAAGTGATGTGTAGTTGAAAGAAGAAATCGAAGTCATGTCTTGAGCGTGCGTGTCGCTGCCTTGACCCCATGACCAGATTGTAAAGCAAATGCGGACTGCATCCGCGAACGCAAGATGTACGGTAAGCCTGTCGTTTGCGGTGGCACTCCGGGTTTGTGGTGCGTCTGAGTTGAAGACACCCGACACCATGTTTCCGAAGAATCCTGGTTGCTGGTCTGGGCCCTTGACAACTTGCGTTCTGGCCTCTTCAACCAGAAGTCGCTCGTGTGCCCGGGCCAGAACTTGCTCTAGAGCATTGAGAAGTGATATCAGCGTGGACTCGGGCGCGTTCCAATCACCCCTCCTAGAACTGTCGTTGTCTCTGAAAATGGATTGCAAGTCGTTAAAGGTATTCGAAACCTGCCGACAGAGCGTTTCCACCAAAGGGATGAGGACTTGGAATATGGTATCCGAGTAGAAGGGCAAGCATTCTGTCAAGAAGCTGACCCAACTGTCAAGAACACTGCGGCTGCTAGGCGAGCTCAACCCGGCCTGGAGGCACTTGAGTAGGTTAGCCGGCGGAGCTGTTGGTTTTACCTCCGCCTGTGTTGACGCTCTAAGGCTCTTGGTAGGATCAAGGCTCATCTTCCTCTTTTCCGATGATGGAGAAACAGGAACGTCGGAGATGACAATGTCTCGAAGCTTCAGTGCATCAAATACGACGTCCAAGAGAAGGACCTGGACGTAGGGATCAGGTCCGCTAAGAGACTGGAGAAGACGTTCGATAAGAACATTCTCTAAGTGCAAACGGGAAAGGGGCTCTGCATAAGGGTTCAAAAGGATCTGATGCATGACGGTAAGGGCATAACGATGAAGTTGTGTGGCCCGAACGCGAATATGCTCATCCGCAGACTCGTTGTTCCCGGCAATGCACCTCAAACAGACGTGAACGAACACCTCTTGCATGGTGATGTCGCCTTCTTGTCCAGCTTGTGATGGTCAGCACTAGGTACTCAAAAGTAGCATTGTCACTTACTCATCTGCGCGATCTCTGCATGCTCGCTACCGACTGTAAGACTCGTCGATGCCAGCACTGCCCATATGACATCTGGGGCCCAACGGAAAACATTGGATAGTGTTCTCAGGTAGTAGAGGCAAAGATCCAAGTCGTCATCTGCCGTAAAGGTGGTTGAACTGGCTGAAGTGGCGGCTGAGCCAATCTCACGGCTTGATCTAAGAAACCCCAAAGCAGAAAACTTGCGCACGAAGAGAAGAAACAATCTGGTGCTAGTTAGCACCTGGTCCCGTTGTAACACACGCAGCCTGACTTACTTGTCAATGCCTACCAAGCTGTTCAGCCATCCCTTAACAGTCATGAACAGCTGGGTTCGCTCGTCCAAGAGAGCATCTAGCATGAGGAAGAGAGGCCGCGTCAACATAACATCGTAGTTTTCCGAACCTACCAGTCGAGCCTGGGGGGGCTTTTCGATCATGGGCGTCTTGGAGCCTCGTCTTTCGGCGTTAGAATCTTGTAGCGTATGGGACCACAGCACGCTGAAGCGGCGACCGGCATCAGCTGGGCGCGACGCGAAAGATCCTTGGACATCATTCTCGATGATCAGGCTGGCAAGCGCAGCTTCTACGTCACGGTTCTGTGAGGTGAGGGCGGCCTGGAGCTGCCACAATGATCTGACTGTTTCGACGTGGTATTTTGGCTCCGAGGCAGACAAGAACTCCCAGGCCTGCCGAACAAGAGGGCTGACCAGTTCGGTAAGGTCCGGCAACTCTATCCTCTCTGCAGAGTAGAGGTGAGCGGAGAGGTAGATGATGGAGTTGAAAGAGGTAAACGGCAATTCGTCAGAGTGGCGCAAGCGTTCATGGAGGCAGGACAAAAGGTACGCCGTATCCAGTTGATAGGTAGTTGGCACTTTGAGTAGCAGGGTGGTAAGAACCCTTCCTTTGGCTCCCAGATCCGACCCTGACTCGGGGTTCTTGAGACCATCGCAGACGAGCTGGCCCGTTTTCTGCAACAGAAGCTCGCCAACCTCGATGGGAGAAAGGGGGACGTGAACTGCATCAAGATTGCCTTGTTCATCGACGTAAAATGCCTTGATCCGTTTCAGGAGTTCAACTGCAGGCAATGACGTCAAGACACCGGTCTCCATTGTTCTTTTGGGATTGCTAGCGGCTGATGAGGGAAACGCCCGGTCCGGAATGAGGTCCAGGACGGTCAAAGTGATGCGCAATGCCTCCTCGGCAATCTTTTGTGACTTTTTCCGTGGAGAGCCCGTTTGCTGCTTCTCTCTCATGTCTTCGAGCATGCAAAGGACAGACAGAGCGGCAAGCGGTGCATGAATAGTGGTCATCTCTTCCTCGCGAACGTTGAAGTTGGCCATAATGAAGTTGACCAGATCGAGTTTGTCGAGACGCTCCTTATCAGCCAAGTTTCCTGGGCCTATAGCTTGTGCTAGCAGACTGACGATCTCCCCATAGATCAGACCGCTCTCAACGCCGTCAAAAAACACACTTGCACTGCGGAACACCTCGTTGAAATCGGCTTTGCTGGGGGCTTGGTCTCTATAGTGCCGAACACTGTTGACGATTGGGAGGAATACTTCGGGGACAACGAGCCCGCCAATCTCCCATCGGTCCATTAACGACAAGCAGATTCTATAAGGTCTCGCCCTCTCTCCGGGGCTCGATCCTCGGTCAACGTTGATCATGCCCAGGAGGGCTCGGGTTAGAGGCTGAAGCCCATGATCCTCAAAGTAGCTGGTTTTGGATGCAAAATATGAATTCTGGTGATCTGGCGAAGAGGGAGAGTCGAAACCGCTCTCGCTTTCTCCCGGCGCGGGGTCCGGGCCGAGGAACCATGCCCAAAGCCGCCTGTTGAGACTCATATCCCTCCGAATGACGACACCAACTGCCGCACGGAGAAGGAGTTCCAAATCACCCGGCTTGACATTCGTCTGAAGGACTTTCGAGTGCAGAGGAAGGTGAGTGACCAAAAGGTCCAGGAAGCCGCGTTGAATCAACAGCTGCTCGTCTGCGAGGCCGGCAGCAAACGAGCGCAGAAGGAGCCCAGGCTCGGGTGAAGTAACCATCTTTGCGAGCTGTGCAGATTGCTCATCGTCTTGGACGCCATTCTTGGCGGATTTCCCTTGGACGACCGGCTGGCCCAACTTGGGTAGGTTTCTCACCATGTAGGCCAAGGCTCCGGCCCTGCGGCTCGATCCCGTGATGGAGGCCAAGAAGAAACATTGCCAAAAAAAGTCGTCCCCGACCGAATGCAGGCCATCCAGTTCCCCGCTATCCACTGGGCGAATTGCGGCCTTGAAACTGTCCATCAACCGCAGTGTTCGATCGAAGTCTTCGCTCGTTTCGTCCTCAAGCCCGGGCAAGAGAGCCAGGACAACGGACTTCATAGCCGGTCGGAGCGATCGGGGATCCAAATCGAGAAAGTGGTGTTCGAGAAGATCGAGAAAAGGGGATCGGACGGAAAGGGAGGCGAATGAGAGGGTTGAGGCCAGGCCCGGAAGGTATAGGGGCAGGTCCTTGGAAAGGCCATCTGTGCCTATCGTCGCGAATATGTAGCTGTAGACCTCGAGTGCCTTTTGGTGCACGCCTGACGGCAGGGAGGGGTTGAGACACTGTGATAGGCGCTTTGCGACGATGGCCTTTGAAGGGATGGTCGTAGTGGAGGGGTGTCGAGCTTGAAGTGCCTTGTGACTGTGGTCAGTCTGCCATCTTGCTGTACCGTGGGGGGATGCGGTTGAGGGTTATCCAACCTTCAGGAGTCGGTTCAAAAAGGAGATGTAGTCTGCCCATTCCTGCAAGGCCGTCTCGAATAGTGAAAGGGCTCGTTCGATGCCGGATGCGTATTTACGGTAGTGCTTGTCCTTTATCGGCGCCTCTTCTGCTTTCCCATGTTACTATCTGGCGAATCTGTATACGTTTCAGCGGAGAGACTTACCGGCGCCGAGTTGGTTCCTCCATTGACGCGGGAGAGGAGACTCGCGGCCTGAGCTCTCGGGGGAGACAGACCGCCGGCCAGAGCCCGGCTCAAGGGCCATGATTACTGAGAGTTGGTGTTGGACGAACGAGCGAGAACATTAGACTGTTCTTATGTGATGGTAACGAAGGTATCGCGGGCTCATTGCCGTCCGGCCCTTGGTGATTCAATCGCTGGCATAAGAGAAGGTACCCTCTTCGCAACGAGTGTCGTGGACAGGGTTTATGAGCTCGAAAGGCTACCATGTCTCGTTCCAGACGACAGGTGTACAGTGGGGGCATCCTGGAAGCTCGCAAGCTTCCCATTGGCCAGACTAATTTAGCGACCGTTCCCGCCTGACGAGGCTGGCTGTATCAGCTCCACGACAATAAACCAACAACGTCATCAGGCATCGATTTACACGGCACCTGGAAATTGTGGACTGTCCCTCACATGCCTTCGTTTTCGTCACTTCAGTCAGTTAGGGAAGCTGTTGGGGAAACCCCACACCTACGAGACAAAACTTATTGAACAGAGCAGGTTGCTTGCAGTTTAGCGTGCACTCTATGCAAATACACCTACGATGGGTTTCGGTGCGATTTCGGAGAGGCTCCCATCGACCCTAACGAGCCTTTTTTTTTCTGCCCTTCTTGCATGATGCTTCGCCCCTTTTCGAGCCAGATACTTTGACGAGTTTACTCGAGGCCACTAGGAATTCTCTGTGGGTTTTGCCCCGACAAGGAAGGTTTTCTGAGCCATGGGATTCTAACAATCCCATGTTACTGGCTCCCTGCCTCCGGAGTATTTGGACCGGTCCTGGACTGGTCTGGTCTGGGCATGAGTGGGGCCTAGGTAGACTAGCTTTGCTTAGCGGACCGTTCCCACTAATGAGGGCTGCCGCACCGCTATGGGACCCCCTCCTGTGCATCATCAGCAGGCCGAGTACGCTACTTGGGACGATCCTCTCTTTCCTCATCCCTCCTCTCCGTCCCTTACCTAACTTACCTAAGTATACTTCTCTTTTACCCAGCCTTTGTACGATACAACCTGGTTCGGGCCCCGAATGCCTGTCATGGCACCTTGAAACTTGGGCCATCGATCCCCAAAGCCCAACACAAGGCCAGGCACATCCAAGTGCGCGACCGCCACGCGACTCCAACGCCTCCCGAATTGTCTAGCTGAGATGCTCCCGCGTGCTCTGCCGCAATTATGGGCGAGGAACACGATCATAGCCCCGGCGAAGAGCAGGCTCCGCCTCTGCCTCCACGACCCTCTATCGATTCGAATACCTCCATAGATGCAAGAATGGCCATGGCCGCTGCTACCACTGCCGTCACACCTCTCGACATCCAGACCTTGTCCTTCCCAGATGGCTCTCGCGGCACCTTCTCGACCCCGGGCAATAGAGCCGTGTCCACTACCGTCCAGTCCAATAAAAGCGGCCAGGCGACGCCGATAAGGACGTTGGCGGAAAGGGAGGACTCCATGAGCATCGCCAGCTTTTCGCCCACCCTGAGGCCTCCCAATGACATTGCCAGCCTGCTGATGGGAGAGTTCAATAAGAGGAGCCCCGCATGGAACCTGCTAAGGTCACAGTCGGCGACGGTTCCACCGTTTGAGACTCTAAGGATGGACAATGCGACCCGCAGTCTAGCCAACTTCGCGCTTGAGTTCGACGACCTGCCGGACGAGTCCGATGAAGGCGTCATGGACGAGGAGCGAGTCGCCATGTGGAAAGCAAAGTTGAAGCACTACATGATCCTGTCGTCGGCCGGCAAGCCCATTTACAGTCGCCATGGAGACCTAGGGTTGATCAACTCATACATGGGCGTCATCCAGACTCTCATATCTTTCTACGAAGGTGCGAAGAACCCGCTTTCAGGCTTCACGGCAGGGAACACGAGATTTGTTATCGCGACACAAGGGCCTTTGTACTTTGTGGCGATCAGCCGGCTCGGAGAGAGTGACTCCCAGCTCAGGGCGCAACTTGAGGCTCTATATATGCAGATCCTATCGACCCTCACACTACCAACTCTGAAGAACATCTTCATCCATCGCCCATCTAGCGACCTTCGAAAACCGCTGGAGGGCACCGAGCCTCTTATTTCGTCTCTCGCTGACAACTTCACCAAGGGCTCCCCGTCGGCGCTTCTCGGGGCACTGGAATGCCTCAAGTTGCGCAAGTCCCAGAGGTATGCCATTAACAATGCCTTCCTCAAGCAGCGGACAGACAAGCTCCTCTACGGTCTCATTGTCGCTGGCGGCAAGCTGGTCAGCGTCATTCGTCCGCGCCGCCATTCCCTCCATCCTAGCGACCTACAACTCATCTTCAACATGTTGTTCGAATCCGGCGGTATTAGAGCGG
>SWKJ01000199.1:0-88558 GCA_019425465.1 Colletotrichum falcatum | reverse complement strand
CTTCTATATAGTTTACTACCTAAGTAGAGATACTAATATACTAAATATACTCTTAAAGTATATATAAAATATACTTAGTATAAAGGATATTAATAACTATAAATAAAAGTAAATAATATAAATAATTCCTAATATAGCTTAATCTATAAATATTTACTATATTATAGATATACTACTTATACTATATATAGTAATATTAAATAATAAAAAACTTTAATATTTATAGAATACTATATAAAATAAAAATAAAGTATTTTAAGTAGTATATAAAGTAGTTAAAGATAAAAAGTACTCTTTATTCTTTACTTATTTATTATATATTTAGGTTATAAACTACTAAATTAATAATATAAGGTACCTTACTTAGAGAGAGAAGCTATAAATATTAGGTAATAGTAACCTAGAGTCTCTTAATAACTATCTATATATTTAGTTAATTTAGTATAGTTATAACTTACTAGTAATAAAGTACTTAAGTAAAAATAATACCTTAAAGATACTCTTATAGAGATTTTATTAGCTAAGTCAAATATATATAATATAATACTTTATTTATAACTATAATATATATAAAAGTAGTAAAGTATAGTATAAGGTAAAAAAGAGGCTTTTATAGCCCCTAAGTATACCTAAGTAACTAAAGAGTAACTTATTAATAAACTTTATTATAGATCTCTTAGCCTTAAGCCTTAATAATACTATATACTTATAAGTAATTATAAACTACCTAGGTAAGTTAATAACCCTTAAACTAATAGCTACTATAAAGGTAGAGGCTTATACTAAGAGGTTTTTAAACTACTACTATTAATTTTATAGTATACTATAAAGTATAGTTAATAACTAAAAAACTAATTAAATAAATAGATTTAAGTATAAGTTTTATATACTTACTAATATAAAGTAAAAACTAAATACTTTATATTACTCCTAAAATAATAATATAACTAAGTATTTTAACTAAAAAGCTTAAGTAATACTATAGGCCTATATAAGCTACTTATAAAAAGACTAAGCTTACTAAACCTTAGTAGCTTAACTAATAATTAATAATAAACTAGCTATTATAGTAAAACTAAACCCTTTCTTTCTAAAGTATAGTTACTATATTAAACTTATTATTATCTATAAAAATATACTAAAAGTATATAATACTTATAAAAGACTTATAAAGTAATTAGTAAAAATAATAATTAAAGTAACTACTATAGTCTAAGTAGTAATAGTAATAACTTAGTAGTATATAAAAGACTTTATAAGTAAATAAAAAAGCCTAGTAGAGTACTTTTAAAAAAGTAATAAAGTCTAGCTTTCTATATATAACTACTACTTACTAAGACTAAACTAAAAACTAAACTAGCTATACTATAAGTATTAAGTTACTAAAGTTATTAACCTTCTTATAGTTAAACTTAATATATTAAGAAAGATCTATAACTACTTTTATATTAATCTCTTTTATTATACTATAGATAACTTTTTACTTAGTTAATATATAACTAATATATAACTATTGTTAATAATTAAGTAAAATAAAAAAAAGTAGTAAATAAAAGAAATTATAAAAATATAATAGTAAAACTAAGGTAAAAATAAAATATAGTAGGTTTTTATATACTAAGAAGGGTTTATAAACCTTACCTAAAAGCTAGTAAACCTATTAAAAAATATAAAGGCCTTTAATAACTTTAAGGTTAAATATAAGCCTATTACTAAAAATAATAAAGGTATTATAAATATATAAATAATAATATAATTATATATAAAAAAACTAAAAATAAAACCCTATTAATAAGCTATAGCTTAAAAAGATAAACTAAGCTTTATAAGGTATAAAGTAAAAAGGCTATATAAAACTAGTATATAAGGTATATAATAAAAAGACTTCTCTACTAGACGTCTCTTAAGTTAAAAGATAAGCTATAGAGGCTAAAGAAAAAACTAAGGCTTAGCTAAATAATAATAAAGGGTATAAACTACTTAAGGTTAATAATATTAAGATAATAAAAAAGTAAATATATAAATAGTCTTAAGAAAGTAAATAAAACTCTCTATAGTTATAATAAAATATTTACCTTAAGTAGCTATAAGGCTACTAAAATAAAAAGCTACCTTAGTATAAACTATATTAATAGTAGTAGTAATAGTATAAATAGTAATAGTAGTAATAGTAAATACTAAAAAAAGAAGTATAAATATAAATAAAAGTATAAGTATAAGTATAAACTTATATATAGAAGACTTCTTAGCCTTATAAACTATATACTCTATAACTACTAAGGCCTCTTATACCTTAGTAGCCTAATAGTAAGCTAATATCTCTTCTTTACTAGTAAAAGGGTTAGTAGTAGTAATAGTAGTATTAAATATAGCCTAAAAAGCTAAAAAGAAGTATACTAAGATCTATATTATATAAGTAAAGTAATTAATATATAAAGAAAATAATAAAAATATATAAAGGTATAGCTATAATTAATTTTAGTATAATAAGTATAATAGTAACTATTAGCTACTAAGTTATTAGTATAGTAGGGGGTACTAGGCTTATATAGTAGATAATAAGTATACTACTAGTAGAAGATATTTTACTTAGTATTATACTTAGTAGGTAGATACTTATACTTAACTTAATACTTCTTTATAGGTAAAAACCTATAAATAGTAATATTATTTTTATTCTCTTAAGATAAGTTAACTTAGCTTTATAATCTTATTATAAAAATAACTTATACTAGATATAAAAGAGGTAGTAGTAGTAGTAATAGAGGCTAAAGAGAGAGTAATAAGTATAAAAACCTTATAGTCCTTAGAAACTACTAAGAATAAAGATCTACTAATAGTAGAGGGCTATAGAAAAAGTAAGTTAGTTAAAAACTAATTATATATATATATATATATATATATATATATATAAATTCTATAAATAAGTACTTATAGCTATAGTATTTAATAAGTTATTATACTTATAAAAATATAGTTAGTAACTATAGTAGTATAAAGAAATATAATAAAATAGTAATAAAGAGGATACTTATAATATTTTAAAATAAGTTAGTAAAAAAATAAAAAATAAAAATAATAATAGCTTATAAGAAAGGGTTATAAGTAAAACTTTTTTAATTCTATATATATAACTACTAATAACTAGTGAGGCTATAACCTTAAGTAACTTACCTAGGAGGGAGAAATATATATTATAGGCTATACTATAGTAAGTATAGTAGGGTAGTACCTACTATAGCTTTCTTACTTAAGTCTAAAGTAAGCCTAGTATATATATAAATTATATATATATAAAACCCCTATAATTAGTATATACTTATTACTTTTTTTTAGTTTTTCTCTTTAGCTTAAATAAATTATATAAAGTTACTATATATCTATTAAAAGGTAATACTAACCCTTTATACTACTATAGGTAGTATAGGTTTAACTAGCTAACTAGTCTTCTCTAAATAAAGCTAGCTATAATAAAACTAGCTATACTATATTCTTTAGCTTACTATAGAGGGATATAGTAATCTTTAAGTTAAAGATTTATTAGTATAAATTAAAAAAAATATCTTTTAAAGATACTACTAAGGGTATATCTTTTACTTATTAAAAGTAACTAAATTTAGTATTTTTAAGTAGATCTTATAATAGTATAGAATACCTACCTTAACTAAAATAGTATAATCTAGGCTATATTTTTTAAAAGAAGTAAAAATTAGCTTTTTACTAAAAGGTATTACCTTTTTTACTAAGTAGTACTATATTTTAATTAATATAAAATACTTTAAAAAAGTATTATTTAAAGTTTACCTAAATACTTAGTATAAAAACCTATATTCTCTTAGCTTATAAGTACTTTATTCTAAGTATAAACTTACTTAAAGTATAGCTTTTAATTATAAATTATATTTTATATAATATTAATAAGTTATTATAGGTAACTAAAACTATTTAAAAAATAGCTTTTAATATTATTATTACTTAACTTTATATTAAAGGTAATATAAATACTAAAGTTTTAGTACTTTTAAATAAAGTAATAAGCTTATTATACTCTTAAGAGTAAGTATATTTTATAGAGGTATTAAAAGATTAAATATTAATTATTAAACTTTTTATAAAGCTTTATTTAAGCTTTCTTAAAAGCTTTTTTAGTCTTAGTAAAAATAATATACTTTTATATTATAAAGACTTTATAATATATATAAAAAGAAAGTTAATTAATAAGTATATTAATATAAGCTTTATCTTTATTACTAAGTATAACTATTACTTATATTAATAGCTAGTAGCTATTATTATTAAACCTACTACTATTACTACTATAGCTATAGTTTTAACTTACTTTTATTTAACCTTAACTATAATATTAAAATTAATATAGTAAATATAAAGTTATTATTAAATATTTAAGAACTACTTATTTAATATAACTTTTATTTACTTATTATAGTCTATAATAATAATAGTAAAGTAATAAACTAAGTATTAGTCTATAACTTAATAAATATTTACTAAGAGAAACTAAAAACCTTTTAGTCTCTTATTATTAATAAAACTAAAAGTAGTATTATAAATAGATCTAAGGTAGGTCTACTTAGTAGCCTAAAAAAAAGGGAGCTTAAAGTAATTAATATTATAGGTATTATTAAAGTTAATTACCTCTAAAAATTACTTTTATATTTTAAGATAGTAAAAAAAGGTCTAAATAAAATTAATAAAGTAGTTTAGCTTATTATTTATCTATTTTACTATATATAGGATATTTTACTTAGTAAAGAGCTTAATTAATACTATAGTTAGTAAATAACTAGCTAGTTTCTTTTAGTTTATATAAGCCTTAGTATTATAGATATCCTACTATATAAAAGAGAACTCTAAGAACTACTCTTAGATAATAATATATATATTATATACCTAAATACTAACTTATTAACTAGTTATATTAATTATATCTATTATAAGCTAAGTAAGCCTATAGTAAAAAGAATAAGTAAATAGCTTAAGAGTAAAGTTATAGTTATATTAACTATACTATAAGTCTTAATAATAGTATAATAGCTATTTTTTTTTCTCTTAAGCCTCTATAATAATTATTTATTTATATTTACTTTTTTAAAACCTATACTATTAAATATTATTACTACTTAGTAGTCTAAGGCTTTTAAACTAATTATACTAAAAGGTATATTATATAATTTAACCTTAAGCTTTATACTAATTTTACTTTATAATACTAAATCTATTAACCTTTATAAAGGTATTAACTTATTTAAAGAGAGCCTTAAGAGTAAGCTTTAGATTACTAAGAATTAGTAGGTTTAAAATTTTAGCTATAAGAGGAGAAGAGAATTAGTTACTTTAGGTATAGTAAGAGGCTATAATTTAAAAAAATACTTTACTTTAAGGGGGAGATTACTATAAGGGAGAATAAAGTAGTAGGTTAACTTAAAAACCTTATATTTTTTACTATTAATAAAAATATTTTTATTAATAAAAAAGTATTATTATAAGCTATTAATTAATCTTAGTAACTTATTAAATAATCCTAAAAGCCTATAAAATAAACTTAAAAGTATTATTAAATTACTATATAATAAGTTAAGGAGATTACTAAGACTCTTTATAAAGAAAAAAAAGGTTATACTTTAAAGAAAGTTATAAGAAAGTAGTTACCTAAGTTTTTATTATTCTATAAAAAAAATTATAAATAAGGTAGAATCTAAGCTTTAATATAAAGTATTTACCTATAAGAGGGTATATATTTTATAGTAAGTTAACTAAAAGCTTTATAATAAGGTTATATTACCCTTTAAGATTACTAACTCTATAGAATTAGCTAATACTAAGGTAACTATTTTTAAATAAAAGAAATAATAGTAGTTAAATAAATAATAAAAGGAAGCTATAATTAATTAATAATTACTTATAGGTAATATAACTAATAGTAAGAGGGTAATAAAGTTAAAGTTAATATAATAGGTTATTTTTCTCTTAAGGTTTAAATACTATAATAAATAAGTAGTATAGTTATAGAAGGGATAAATAATATAAATAAATAGTAAAGGGGAGATAAAAAGGGTAAAATACTCTATATAGGTTTAGTAGAATTTTATTATACTAATAATAATTTTTTTAGCTAATTAGAATAGTAGATAGTAGTACCCCTATAGGGGTAGTACCCCTATATTAATATATAGTACCCCCCTATTAATTCCCTTAATATTTTTCTAAGGGTTAGCTTTATTTAAGCTAGTAAAATACTTAGACTAGAAATAATTAAAGATAAACCCTATAACTAAAGCAATATAATATAATATAAGGAATACTTTCTATTATATTAAAGACTTTACTAAAGATAAGTAAAAAGCTTTATTAGAAAGTAATATAAATACTTTAAATTAACTTAATTACTACTATAAATACTATATAACTATTAAGATAAGTTTTCTTAAAGGTTATTAAATTTAGTTTATTATATTCTAATTAATAAATAATTATTAAGACCTTTAATATTTTAAACTTAACTAAATAATACTAACTAATACTTAAGATAAATAAACCTTTTTTTTATCTCTCTAAGAGATTTATTAAAAAGTACTTTAACTTTTACTCTCTATTATAATCTAGGCTTAATATATATAAAATACAAAGATCCTTAGCCTTTAATAAGCTTAGATAATAGGGATAATATATCTTATTACTATAAAGATTTAGGTAGTATAACTAAACTCTAAGAAGCTTTAGCTTTAATAGCCTTAGCTAATAAAACTAAAGCCCTTATAGTTACTAATCTAATTATAGCTTTTATAAAACTATAGTTTATAATTTATTTTACTTTAATAGTTACTATAATAACTAATTAAAGTAAAAATATAGGCTTCTATAAAATACTAATACTAAGTTAAGTAAGTATATTAATTTTTAAGTAAAATAATCTTATAGAGTTTCTTAAGAAGTTTAAAGACTAATATAAAATTATAAGAGTTTTAAACTAATTTTATAGTAAACTTATAGCTTATATAATAAAAAAAGACTATTAGACTTTAGTTAAAAATATAATTAATACTATCGCCTAAATTAATATAAAAGCTTATATTAAGTAAAAATATAAATAATAAAATACTAACTACTTCTTAAATAAAAAATAAATAAATTAAAAAAGCTATATAAAGTACTTTAACTATAAGCTTTAATTTACTAATAGTATAAGTATTATTTACTATAATTAATAATATAATTACTTTACCTAAGTAGTAAAAAATTTATAGTATAATTAATATAAGCTTAATTAAAGCTATCTATAAGTACTTCTATAAAAGTATTATTAAAAGTACTATAAAAAACCTTAGTTTAAGCTTAAATACTTTTTTTTAAAATAGAAAGTATAGTAACTTTAAAGTAAAACTTCTTAATATAGTAACTAGTAAAAAAGAATATAGATTTCTCTTTATAATTAATTAAATTTTATAAACTAAACCTAATACTACTTTTAAAAGTTATAAACCTACTAAAAAAAACTAAAGTAAGTACTAAAGCTATTAGTAAAATTAATATTAACTTAGATAGCTTACTATAAAAATTTAAATTTAGTAAGCTTTTATAAAATCCTTTAATTAAGACTTAGTAAATAATATAAATAAGTTAAAGATCTACTAAAGTAGTATATATTATTAACTTAGTATATAGGCTTTTAGTATAACTATATTAAAACTAAGGATAGTTAAATATAATAGCCTATTTAACTAATATTAGTATTATTAGTTTCTATAATATTACTTTATTTATAACTATAAGTAATATACCTTAGATAAAAGTATAAGCTTTATTTTTTTAGTCTAAAGATTATAATACTATAAAAAAAGAGATAAATTAAACTTAATATTAGTAATACTATATATAATCCTTAAAGAAGAATAAGTATATAAAATAGTGAATTAAATAGTAATAATAACCTATATAGCTAATTCTTTAAAAGATAATAACTTAAAGATTTTAGCTAAAGTAATATTAGATTAGTAAGTTAAGTTTTCTTAGTAAAATTAAACTATTTTTTTTAAATCTACCTTTAATAATAAAAATATAATACTTATATATAGTATATCTAAATAAATTAATAAATAATTATACTAAAACTTTTATAGTTAAAAGAAAATAGCTACTAAAATAGTTAATAATATAAATAAATTAATACCTTAAAAAGGCTTATAAAATAAATAAACCTTAGTACTAGTAGTATTAAAAAAAAAGTCTATATTATTTTTAAACTTAAGAAAACTAATAGATCTTAAAATAAACTAAGGTAGTATAGTAAACCTTATAAAGTTCTCTAATTCTCCTTTACTAATACTACTATAATATAGAATTCTTCTAAAACCTAAATTTATTAAGGATACTTAAAGTACCCTAAGTATAAATAAGAAATATTAAGTAGCTACTAATATATTAATAATTAAATTACTAAGAAAACTTAACTTAGTATAAAAAGTTAAAAAGTTAGCTAGTAAAAAGCTTAATTAATACCTTAATATCTTTATTAATAAATTTACTTTAAAAAATTTAGCTAGAGTTTAATATAGCTATAGGTATTACTCTCTATAATTAAGGATACCTAAATACTAGTAATATATTAAGTAAAGCTTTAAAGTCCCTAATTAACTTAGCTAAGACTTTTTAGTAGTAACTTGATATTACTAAGCTTTTAAAAAAATATAATAAATTAATATAGATAGGTATAAAGTATTTTATAAAGATTACTAAAATATATAAAATTAAACTAATACTAAGAGTTTTAATATTAATAATCTTAAATATATATCTCTAAATAAAAGTATAAATTAAAGAGATTAAAAGTAATAATAAGGCTTTATAGATTATAGCTATCCTAAATATTAGTATATAAGTAAATATTCTTTTAAACTAGTATATTATTTAAGTAAAGATACTATATACCTATATAACCCTTAAGATATAGACTTTTAAAAATAACCCTAGGAGTATAATTAACTTTAATAGGTTTTACTTTATAAATAATTAAATTAATTAATATAAGGTAGTATTTTACTTTTTTATTAAGAATAAAAATAAAATTATAAATTTATTAGTATTAAATTTTTTATTTATATAGGATAGTTAATGTTTTTTTATATATAGAAAAAAGCTTATTACTACCTATATTTAAGCTAAAAATATATTACTTTAGATTTTAGTAAGAATAATTAAAACTAATAATACCTCTAAAGTTACTAATATCTTTTTTAACTTTAACTAATATATTAAGTAGATTTTTAAGTTAAAAATCTAAATACTAGTAATATCTTTAAGGCTACTATTAATATTAACTTTAAATACCTAAAACTTAAGTTAAAAAATAATAAGTATATTATAGTAGTCCTAGATTAAAGTAATACTAAAGTAATTATAAAGATAGTTACTAAGGAGCTTATATAGCCTTATATTACTATAACTATATAGATTATAGCTATAACTAGTAGTTTTAAATAAAACTATAAATACTAAATAAAAAAATAAGTTTAATATCTTAACTAAATTTAGTCTTTAATTTTAAAATAAAAGGAATAATTAGTTAGTAAATACTTATAAAAGTATTTAAAATAAGCTTTAAACTAACTTAAAAATACTAAGACTACCTTATTAAGGTTAAAAAAACTACTAAGGTTAATACTATATATAATAAAAAGAATTAAAAGATTTAACTAGTAAATAATATACTCTTTAATAGGATTATTCTAAATAAAGATTTATATTAGAAATTTAAAAAACTAAAAGAGGTTAAAAGTAAAATAGTAAATACTTTAAGACTCTATAGTAATTTAATTATATTAAAGTTCTTTAGAATTAAGCTATAATTAAAGTTAATAAAAGAATACTTTTAATAAATTATAAATTAATATAAATATCTATAAAATAAAAAGTAAAGCTTACTAATATAAGTCTAAATTAATTAAAAAAAAGCTTTTATATAAGACTTTAAAGATTATAGCTAAATAGACTTAATAGTTATACTACCTTAAGTAATTAAGATAATTCCCTATAAAGCTTAGTAAGTAAAAGATATTTTAATCCTAAAGATACTAATCTTAAAGGTAATAAAGGTACTTTAAAAAAGAGTTATAAAAAGTATTATAAAAGAGAGCTATAAAGCCTATTAAAATCCTTAGTTTTTAGTATTAAAATAAAATAGTAACCTATAGCTAATTAACTTAATAGTAAAATATAATACTATTATACTTAAAGATACTTAGTTTTCTTTAAGTACTAATAAATTCTCTAAGGATTTTATTATAAATAAACTAGTCTCTCTACTAAACTTTTTCTTTAGATATAATTAAATTTATTTAAATATAAAAAGCTATAATTTAATAACCTTTTAAATACTATTAAAACTCCTCTAATACTATACCTTATTAATAAAGGTTATAAACTTAGTTATATAGTTTTATTAATTTATTATATAATCTCTTTATAATTTAATTTTATACTATTATAAAGTATTTATAAATAATATAAATATAAAAAGCTTATAGTTTTAGTATAAAAATAAAGAGCTTTTAAACTATCTTAGTATTTAGTACTTTATTTATAAATATATCTTAAATATTAATTAAGTTTTAGTTAACTATAAGCTAACTTATTATATAATTTTAATTATAAATTTATAATAATACTAGGAGTTAGTAGTAATTACTTAATACCTTAATAATATAAGTAAAAGGCTCCTTAATTAAGTAAAAAGTATTAAAATTTTAGAATAAAAAACTTATTAAAGTATTTTAAATATTTAATTATTCCTAGGGATAATTAGCTTCTATAAGTACTAGGTAGAAATATTTTTTAAAATTATAAAACCTCTTTATATACTTTTTAAAAAAGAATTTATCTTTAAATAAAATCTTTACTAAGTTAATACTATAATAATATTAAAGATAACCCTTATAATAGCTTTAATCTTAGTTATATTAGACTATTCTCTTAAGGCTAAATAAACTATCTTTACTATAGATATTAGTAGTAAAGAATAAAACTATACTTTTAGCTAAATTATTAATAATAAATAAATAGTAGTTTAATATAAGAGTAAAGTTTAGAAAAAACTTAAACTAAATTTATAATATAAATAAACTAAAAATATAAGGTATACTAATAAGCCTTAAATACTCTTAAAACTATCTTTTTAAGATTAATTTTTTACTTAAAACTAATACTTAGGTTTTAGTTACTTAGATTAATAAAGCTATAAATAACTTACTATCTATTATAATAACTTAATAGTTTTCTTAAATTTAACTTTTTAATTTTAAGATTAAATATATATCTAGAAAAATAAAAACTACTATAGTTATATTATTAAGAAAGCTAGTAGGGGCTTTTAATCTAAGAGAAGTAAAAAAAAAAAGATATTAAAGACTTTATTAATACTAAAGTCTTTTATATAAAAATAGCTAAGAATCTTTTTTTATAGTATATAGATAGCCTAACTTAATACTTAATTATAGTAAGAAAATAGTTATTTTAACTAAACTCTTTAATAAAAATAGTATATAGTTAAAGTATTTAAAATAGATTACTTACTTTCTATTAATACTAAAATAACCTCTAGAAATCTTAGTATAGTAGTTTTACTAATTTTAGTATAATATAGTTTAATTTATAGTTAAAGATAAATACTTCTTTTAATAAGGAATAATAATATAGTTAACTTTACTTTAAGTTATTAATAATACTATATAGGAAGTAACTTTAATTAAGGAAGCCTATATAAAATTAAGATACTAAGAATATAAAGTTACTTATCTTTAACTAGTAAAATAATACTTTTAGCTTAGAATATATACCTAAGTTTAATTATTAGTAGTATCTTATAAGCCCTATTAGAAGGTAAGATTAGCTTAACTAAATAACCTATATATTTTAATTATACTAAGATTATAGCCTTTTTTTATATAGCTCTTAATATTTAATATATTAATAAGTAGAAGGTTATAGAAGCTTAATAAAAATTTATAGGCTACTTAGAGGCTTAAATACTTAAAAATATAACCTTAGAGAATATAATAAAATTCTTTTAAGAGGATATAATCTACTAGTATAAAGTCTATAGGACTCTATTTATTAATAGAGAATAAGAGAATTAGGGTACTATAACTTAATTAAACTAAAAATATAAATTATAAAAAAAGGTTATCTTTACTTATAACTTATATACTAATAAACTCCTATAGAAGGGATATTAATTAATTATATATACTCTTTATATTTAGTCTAATAAAAAAAGTATTTAACTAATACTTTATACTATACTATTTATTAATTATATAATAGTTAAAGCTTTATATAGGTTTATATTATTTTCCTTTAACTATAAGTATTAGGTAGTTACTTTAATTAAAACTAAAACTACCTTATAGAGAGTCTTTAATTAGGATAATATCTATAACCCTAAGAAAAAAATATAACTTTATCTTTACGTTTTTACTTAGGTTAAAGAGGATTAAGTTAAAGTTACTATAATAGTTACTTAGTACTATATATAAACCTAAGATATATTTAATATATATTATACTTATACTTTTTAAGAGGAAAAGTTTAAAATTAAGGATTTAGTTTTTATTTTTAATATATAAAGAAAAATTAATATATTAATATTATAGAAGCTTAATTACTACTAGCTTAGACTATATTAAGTTTACTTAGTTACTTTAAACTCCTCTTTATATTAACTTTAAACCTTAGTAGAAGATTTAATTATAGGTATTACTTATACTAAATATTAACTAAAGAAATTTTATAAAGGATTATATAACTTCTTAGTCTTTAATAATAACTCTTTTTAATAATATTACTTATAATATTATTAATCTCTTAAAGCTACCTAGGTTTTCTAAGACTAAATTATAGCTAATTAATTTTACTAAACTTAAAAATAAAAAGACTAAGGATATTATAGAAAACCTAGTACTAAGAGAAACTTAATCTTAGTAGTAGATATATCTTAAAGACTAGTAATTAATTATAAACTACCCTTTATTATTTTTAATTATTTATTTTAATTTATTTATATATAAAAAGCTACCTTAGATTTATAAAAAAAGTATTAAATTAAGAATAAGCTTAACCTTTTATTTTTTAATAAAAAGTTACTTTTATATTATAAAAAAAAAATATAAAAGTAAAAAAATAAAATAATAAAGAAATAAAAGCTTTTTAAAAAACTATTAATTAGCTATCCCTTACTATATATAAATATAAAAAGAAACCTAACTTAAATAAAATAAATTAAAGAATAATTATTATTTTTTATTTTTTATTTTATTTTAAGTATAACCTTAGCCTTAACTATTACCTTAACTAAGAACTATACCTTTTTTTTCTATTTTTTACCTTTAGTAACTCCCTTTTATTAAGTTTAAAGCTATAAGTAGTATTTTCTTTTATAATTTATTATAAGATAATTAAAGAATTTAAAAGAATATTTTAATAAATTTTAATATTTATTTAAAGGTTATCTTAGAGAGTATTCTTAATACTATTAACTTAAAGAGATAAGTTACTTTAATTAAACTTATCTACTATTATCTAAGTAAAAGCGTATAAAGAGAAAGTTTTCTTATTTAGAGATCTAGTATTAAGAGAAACTAAAGAAAAAAACTTACTACTACTTACCTACTACTACTTAAGTTTACTAAATATTAATAAGTTAAAGCTAAAGGTAGGCTTTATAATCTTATATAAAGGGGGTTAATAAAGTAATATACTATTAAACCTATTAAGAAAGGTATAGCTAAATATTAGTAGCTAGGTACTAATAAGAGATAAAAGAAAGCTAAAGTATAGTTAACTAAAAGCTTTAGCTAAAAGTCTTATAAAATACTAATACTTATATTCTATACCTTTCCTAGTCTAAGCTTATAGCTATATACCCTTATTATTCTTTTAGCTTTATAGACTAAGATAACTAGTATAAAATAAAATATTAAGGTATAATTTTAATAATAATAGGTTAGTAATCTTAAGCTAAGATAAAAGCCTTAATAAACTATAGTAATTTAATTTTTAAATACTTAGTAATAAAATAATTTATATAGATACTTATTAGGCTACCTTATATTTATATAATAAACTAAATAAGTTAGTTTAAGAGGGTTACTAAGAAATAAAAAATATAACTACTTAAAATATTAACCTTATAACTAAAGCTTTAAGGAATATATTATAGAGGTAAGTATAAAGGTAAATAGTAAGTAAAAGATCTTTATTACTAATAAAAAATATAAACCTAAGATACTAAACTATACTTATAGGTAGTAAGTTAAGCTTAGTTAAAATCTTATAATTCTTTTAATAGTAATAAGTAAAAATATAGTAGTAAACTATAGAAATATAAAAGTAAAATTAAGAACTCTTATATACTATTATTAAATACTTTATACTTAGAAACTAACTAAAAAAATATAAAAAACTACTAAACTATAACTACTAAGTTTTTAATAAAAACTCTATAATAGCTTAGAAAGATAATTAAATTAAAGCTATTAAATAAATAAATAATTTATAACTAGGAACTTTAGTAGGCTACTAAATTAAGTAAGCCTTATTTAAGGTTACTATATTTATATAAATATAGTAAAGAATTTATTTAATAAGCCTAAAAAAAAAGTAAGTTAAAATATTTTTTAGTATTTATTTACTAAACTTATATAAACCTAGAGGTTTAGAAATATAAATATAAGAGACTACTATTTAAAATAAAAAAGAAAGTAAGAGACTCTTTAATAACTTTATTTATTAAATAAAGTATAATCTATAGTATACTAGGGAATAAAATAGAGGAAAGCTAAACTTAAGTTTATAACTTTTTCTTTAGTCTTTTTATTATATTATAAAAAGAAATTATTAAATAAAAGGTATTTATTAAAACCCTAAGGAGGGTTATATAAGAAGTAAAGAAGTACTAAAACCTTAATTACTAATTATATATTAACTTATTATAAGGTAATTACTAAGAAAGGCTATAAAAAATAATTATAAGTAAAAGTAATTACATTTTTAGTAGGCTATATTATAGTTAAATAATAAAACCTTAATAATAACTCCTATAACTCTATAGTTTCCTATAAGAGAAAAATTAAAAAAAAAAGAAAAAGTAATAACTATTTAGTAAGTACTTTTTAATATATTAATATAACTACCTCTATAACTTATTATAACTATAAACAATAAAAATATTATTTAAGTATATATATAGTATTAAAGAATAGTAAAGTTAGTAATACTTTAATTAAATACCAGCTAAACTAAAAAAAACCTACTATTAATATAATTTAAATAGAAAACTATATTTAAGAACTTAGTAATTTAAGAAATAAATAAGTATAAGTAATACTTTAGATTATCTTATAATAAAAAGTATAGTACCTATTAAAGAAACTACTAAAAGTAAAGTAATTATTTTATAAAGATATATTAAGTAGAAGGTAAAAGTTAATATAGACTTTTATTTATAGGTTAACCTTATTAGCTTAAAACTAGTATAGTAGCTTAATTTAAAAAACACTAATACTATATACTTTATACTTATAGGATTTAATAAAAATAAGATAATACTAAGGGTAGTATACTAAATAACTTTCTTTTTTATAGATTCTTAAGGATACTTATAAAAGATTTATAAACTATTAATAAAGTAATAAAACCTAAGGGGTCTATAAACCTATTATTATTATATAAATTTATAAAGTAAAAAAGTATTACTATAAAAATAAAGATATATATATAGAAGTATAACTATATATCTTTTATTAACCCTAAATAAATTATATAAGAAATTATAGAGAACTATAAGAGGGTATATATTATATATATTTATAATATAACTATTAAGAATAAACTAGCTATAATAGCCTTAGGTAAAGAAAAAAAAACTAACTATAAAAATAAAACTACTATTTAAACTAAAATTAAAGTAAAATACTTTTAATAAATAAGTAGTAAAGAATATTAACTACTTTTAAATATAAAATACTTTATAAACTTTATTAAAAGTAAAAGGCTATTATATAAACTGACTTACCCCTTAAGCTAATAATAACTTAAGGAGCTTTAAGAATATATTATTAAAAACCTAGTAAATAACTATATATAAGTATTAGTAAATAAAGCTAAGGTACTTATACTCTTTATACTAAAGAAAAATAGTATATAGTAACTATAGGAAATTAAATAAAGTTATTATTAAGAACTAATACTTTTTATTATTTATTAGTAAACTCTTAGAGAGATTATAAAAGGTAAAGTAAATCTTAAGGATTAACCTATAAGATACCTACTATTATATTTAAATTAAGCCCTTAGATTAATAAAAGATAGTATTTTATATAAAATATTACTATTTATATATATAGTTATAGTATTTAAATTAACTAATATACCTACTATATACTAAGTATATTTCTACTAAGCGCTTACTAAACTACTAAATATATACTATATTATATATAAAAATAATATTATAATATATTTTAAAATAAAAGAATAGTATACTAAAGACTTTAAAAAAGTTTTATAAAAACTATATAAAGTATAACTTTATATAAAATTAAATAAGTATAACTTTTATATTTAAAAATAAACTTTTTAAGATATATAATTACACTTTAGAAGTATAGTAATAAATAAAAACTATATATAAGTAATTACTAAATAAAAACTACTTATCTTTTTTAAAGAGATTTAAGTATTTTTAGGATTTTATAACTTTTATAAAAAGTTTATCTTAAAGTATTTAAGTATTATTACCTTAATAATCTCCCTCTTTAAGGGTAAGAAGTTAAAAATAAAAAAGAATTTATATAAATACTTAAAGTATAAGCTATATTTAAAAACCTTAAGATAGGTTTTTATTTAATAATAATACTATAATACTAGGATCCTATATAAAACTTAAAAGTTAAAATAGATATATCTTAAAAAGCTATCTTAGGTATATTAGTATAGTTTTAGGAAGGATAATAGAGACTAGTTACTTACTTTTTATAAAAGCTAATAAATATAAAATAAAGATAAAGTATAAGATAAGAAAAGTTACTAATAATTATTAAAAGCCTAAAATACTAAGCTTACTACTTATAAAGAATATTAAAACTATTTTTAGTTTTTATAAACTACTAAATACTAAAAGGTATTTTTAATATATTAATATAATATCTTTATAAAAGGCTAATAAAATAGGTTTATAAGGTATTAGCTTTTAACTTTAAGATTTAGTATTAACCTAGGATAATAAATCCTATAAATAGTCTATTTAGAAAGCTAAACTATATAAAGGGGGAGGTAGTATATAATAATATACTACCTATACTATCTAAAAAATTAAAGTTAGTAAAATAGCTCTTACTATAAGTATAGTAAGCTATTACCTTAGCTAAAGAAAGAAGTAAAATAGCTATAGTATTTATATAAGCTATAAAGGCTATAATAAAAGAGGGGGTCTCTTTACTCTAAAGCCTTTAATAAACCTAAGAGTCCTAAGGTATTACTATAAAGATTATAGCTATAGAAACCTATAGCTAGAAGGGCTAAGATATATTATAAAGAGCTTAGTAAAGACGTAAAAGAAAGTTTTACCTAAAGCTAAGATTATTATTCTAGAGTAATATATCTTATATAGAGTTATAAATAGACTTATAGACTATAAAATAGTAATTCTTTAATAGCCTTCTAATACCTTAGAAGACTTTATTTATAGACTATAAACTAAAAATAAAAACTACTAAATATATATATATAGAGAACTTATAAACCTACTAGAGAATATAAGGCTTATTACCTAAATAAAAAGAGAACCTTATTCTATAAAAGAAAGTTAATTATCCTTAGAAAGGTATTACTAAGATTAGTAATTATTTACTTATATAATAATAACCTAATAATAAGGTATATAGGTAGAAATAAGACTTAGGAATTTATTTTAAGGTCTTTTTATTAACTAAATATCTTCTATAATATAAGGGAATATATAAGCTTATATTAAAAGTACTAAGGTATAAAAGTATTAAAGTATAAGCTATATAAAAAGTTATATCCCCTATTAATACTAGTATACCTATTTAAAGAAATTAATATAGATTTTATTATAGGGTTATTACTTAGCCTTTAAAATAATAGTATTAAGTATAATAGTATCTTAGTTATTATATACTAAATAATAAAGTTTATAATATTTATTTTTATATAAAAGATAATCTTAGTAGCCTAACTAGCCTAGATTCTATATAAAAAAGTAAAATATAGGTTTAAGACTCTTATAAGTATTATAAGTAACTATAATAAGTTAGTTATAAGTAAATTCTAATATAAACTTATTACTAAATAAATAATATATTACTAATTATTTATAGTATACTACTTATAAATAAATAAGTAAATAAAATAAATATACTAAACCCTAGAGAAATATCTTAAAGCCTACACTAAAGGCTTAACTAGTTAATAGGTAGTATAAGTCTCTAAGGCTAAATTTATATATAATAATAATTAATATTTAACTACTAGCTTTTTACTAATAGAGGTACTATATAGCTATAATCTAAGGTATATTAACTATATACTACTAATACTTAAAGTAACTATATAGGGGGTAAAAAAATAAATTAACTATATTATAAAACTATAAGTAAGGGTATAGTAATAGTAATAAAAAGCTATAGAAGTATAAGTAAAGGGATATAATACTAAGTATATCCCTAAAGAGTATAAGTATAAAAAGGCTATTAGCCTATTAATAAAAAACTTTTATTTTAAAAATAAAAAACTAATACTTTACTTTATATAGGTTATTATTATAAAATAAATAAATATATAAGTATACTAAGTATACCTAGTTAATAAAATAGTACTATTAAATATATAATATATTCTTAGTAAATATAATTAAACTATAAAATGATTAATAAAGAGAAGGTAAGTCTTAATTAATACTCCTAAAGCTTAAAAATAAGCTAAAAAAGTAAAAGGTAAAAGAAGTTATTACTATATAAAGACCCCTAAAGGACTAGAGATACCTAGTAAAATAAGTAGGCTAGCTAGTTAAATATAATATATAAAAACTAAAGATATACCTTTAAAATACTTAATAAAAGGTAGCTATATATAAGAAGTATACTAAGAGAATATAAAAGAAATAAAATAATTAGTAAATAAATAAGTATATTTTAATAGAAAAAAATAAAAAAAACTAACTTATAAACCCCTTAGTAAAAATAACTAACTATTACCTTTTTTAATAAATAAATAAAAAGTAAAGTATAAAAAAACTAATAGTAAAAGGTTATTAAAAATAATTATTTATCCCTCTATTTAAAGTTATATTAGTTAGCCTTAGTTTCTTTAGTTATTACTTTTACCTTCCTTTTAAGCTAATTATACTTCTTTAACTATATTTAGTTAGTTTTTTAATATTAAAAATATAGATTTTTATCTTTAAATCTTAATTAGTACTATAAATAGTTTTTTATTAATAAATATTAGTATAAAGTTTTACTATTTTCTTATAGTTTTTCTTTATATAGGCTAAGAAAATATTAAGTATATTAGGCTTTAATACCTTAGAAGTAAGTAAAGTAAAAGGGTAAAGCTTTACTATTTAGTAAAACTTAATATACTTTATAAGACTTATACTTAATAAAGTAGTAATAAAGGGCTAAAGGGTAACAATAAGAGACTAAAGAGGAGTAATAAGTATATATAAAGTAGTTACTTAAGGGGTCTTTAGAGCTATAAGAGGTATAAATAACTTAAATAAGCTAGAAGCTATATATAGAAGTATAGACTTACTAATAAGTAAATATCTACTTTTATAAACTAGAGGTATAGAGAGTCCTAAGATAGTAATACCTTAACTAAAAGGTAAAGGGGAAGTAAAGTATAAAGAATTAGTAAATAATAAGCTAGCTAAAAAAAACTACCTATAAAAAATAAGTTACTTATTAAAAACCTCTCTTATAAGTAAAAAGGATTTTACTAAAGTAAAGTAAAATACTATAAGTACTTTAAAATAGGTTTTATTATTAAACTTAAAATTTCTAGCTATATATTAAAAAGCTTTTTACTTAGTATAAAAGTTAGTAATAATTTACTAAAAGTTAGTAAAGTTAAACCTCTAAGTTTATATAGCTATATAAATATTAGTAAAAATATAGTATATAATAAATAAAGGATCCTTACTAAGTAAAATAATAAAACAAATAGTAAAATAAGCCCTAAGAGAGAAAACTAAAAGAAAGAAAATTAAGAGTAGCTTAATACTTTTACTATTATTACTAAGAGAGTTATTAGTTTAACTTTTTTAATTTAGGTTTTTACTTTAAAAAAAAAGATTTAAAATAATAATAATAAGGCTTTCCTTAGTAAAGTATTTTATAATAAGGCTATTAATAAGTAAAATAAAGTAAACTTTTTTTTATAACCTTAATTAGTAACTATATAACTAAAAAGTAATTTATTATTAGTATTATTAATATTAAACTTTTCTTTTTAAGAGTTATAATAGTATTTTATAGAAATAGTAATAATAGTTAAGCCCCTTTAGGGGGTAATAGTTTTTATACTTTATAAAATAAGTATTAAACTAATAATAGTAATAAGATAAATAAAGACTAAATTTTAATAATACTTTTTAACTTTTTAGTAAACGTTATCTTAGTATAAAAACTTAATAAAAGCTTTCTTAGTATCCCCCTAAGGTAGCTTTTAATACTAATTAAAGCCTAAGATAAATTATTATAGGGTATTTACTTTACTATTATTAAAAAGAAAATTAAAGGTTTTTAAGTTATTAAAGTATATTAGGTTTTTTATAGAGTATATAAGCTTAGATACTATTAATTAAAATAAATAAAATTAATAATAGCTTAGTAATAGTTTACTTAAATTAAGATTCCTAAGGCTAAGTACTCTCTATTAAAAGTAAATTCTTATAGAATTAGCCTCTATGTATTTTATTTATTAAACTATAATAAAGGGTTTAAGATATACTTAATAATAGAGACCTAAGTAAATAAAATAGCTTTTATTACTTAGTATATATACTATATTAAAGAGGGGTAAGATAACCCTTTTACTTTTATTTATAAAAATAAATAAACTAGTTTTAAGTAACTTAGGTAGTACCTATAAATCTATTAGGAACCTATTAAGAAAAAGATTATTAGTAATAACTTAGTAATAAAAGATTTATAATACTTAATAGTAATATACTATAAAATATTTTTTATTAATAATATATATTATATAATAAGTAATATAATTACTAGTATAATATACTAAGCTTATTAAGTCTTATAATAGCTAGCTAAAATAATAAATATAGGGTATACTACCTTAAAGGAGGTTAAAACCCTTACTTATATTATATAATATATTTAGTACTAAGGTAATATATACTATAGTAAATATTATTAGTAACTTATTAATAAAGTAAGTAAATTAAGAAGAAAATTAGTATTAAATATAAAAAAAGAAATAAGAAGAAAAGCCTATAAAAATATAATAATAAGTAAATAAGATAAAAAAAAAGTTAATATATTAAGTAAAAAAAAGTAATAAAGGGTTAATAATATAATAAAGAAAAAAGAAATAAGAGAGAAAAAATAATAACCTTATAACTTACTATAAAATAAAATAGTATAAAAATAATAATACTATATAACTATAAAAGCTTAAAGGACTATTACCTAGGAAAAGGGGGAATAATAATAAAAAAAAGTAAAAGATTTTTTTTTACTAAATCCTATTTAAGATATAACTTTATTTATAGTAAATATATAGTAAAAAGTAATAAATATAAAACTATAAGAAAACTATTAATAAAAATTATATAATACTTAGAGACTAAAAAGAAACTTAAAATATTAACTAGTAGTAATACTATAGTAAAACTACCTATTTAACTAGGTAGTTAAAGGATTAGCTAAATTAAGTAACTAAGCTATAGTATACTATTAATAAGGTATAAAAACTTTACTTAAATTAAGAAGCTATTGATAATAGTGAAGAGATACTAATAGAGTATAAATTAAGTTTTTCTTAGGGACTAAGGAGCTAAAGAGAGAGGTAATTATAAAGGGGGGTTAATAAAGTAATAGGCTATTAAACCTATTAAGAAAGGTATAGCTAAATATTAGTAGCTAGTTACTAATAAGGGATAAGAGAAGGCTAAAGTATAGTTAACTAGAAGCTTTAACTAAAAGTCTTATAAGATATTAATACCTATATTCTATACCTTTCTTAGTCTAAGCTTATAGCTATATACCCTTATATCTCCTAATACTTAGAATTAAAGAGGTTATAGTAGGTATTTTTATAAAAGAAATAGTTACTATAGTAGTTTTAAAATTATCTAGGAAGGTAGATATATTTAGGGAATAGTCTAAAAGTATAAGCTTTAATTTTAATTAAACTAGTATACTTTTAAAAGTATTAAAAATAATAATTATAAGGTACTTTATTTTAAATATTCTTTAACTAAGCTAATAAACTATTTACTACTTAGGGATAAAACTTAAAATACTATATAATAGGTTTAAAATAACTTATAAAGTCTTTATAAATAAATATATATTAATTAAAAGTTATTTTATTAATTATATAGCTTTAGAGAATAGATAAAAGATAAGAAGCCTTTTAGAAAGATAATTAAAAAGTACTTCTAGTTTATTACTTATTTTAGTCTAATTAAGCCTAGTAAAGCTTAAGTTTAATATAGATTTATCCTATAGGATCTAAGAGATTAAAGAAAGTAATAAGCTTTAGGTACTATAAATAAATATTAGTAACTAAATAAAGAGGGTAATTAAAAGAAAAAGAATAAAGAATCTATATAGTAATAAAGCCTAGGCTTATAGTCTAAAACTTAAAATTAGAAATACTAAGGCTTTTATTTTTATAAAAATAAAGAGTTAACTAAAACTAAGAATACTAAGTAACTTAAAGAAAGGTATTAATATAATACTAGTTTACCCTCTAGGGATTAGAAAATAAGGAAACTATAATAAAGTAAAACTTAAAAGATAATCTAATCTATAAAGGTTAAAAAAGATAAATATATAGAGAAAGAAAAGTTTAAAAAGCTATAAGGGAAAAAAGGTATTTTTTATATCCCTCTTTTACTAAAAAAAGAAGACAATTAAAAGAAGTAGCTAGCTAGCCTAAAAAGAAATAATTTACTAATAATAGTTAAAATAAAAGTATTAAACTAGCTATAAAAAAAGTATTAATATTTACTATAAGTAAACTTAGCTAGTAGTAATTTACTACCTTAATCTCTTTCTCTTTAGTTATATATATTTTTATTAAAGTTAAAAGCTAACTACCTATAAAAATATATAAATAGCCTTTTTTTTACTAGTAACTTTTTATTATTTTCTTTTATTAATAATAAATTAATAAACTTACCTTAGTATTACTTAACTTCTTTAATTATTTAACTTTTCTTACTACTTAATATCTTAAATACTTTTTTTCTCTTATATACTTAATTATATATTTAAAATAACTAATTAAACTCTTTACTTTACTACCTTAATTACTATTACCCCTCCTTAAAGACCTTATATTTAGAGGCCTTATAGTATTAATAACCTTAAATAGGATAATATTAAATAGTTTAGATAATAAAAATACTAATAAACTATTAACTATAATTTAATACTACTATAGGTAATTAAAGCTACTAATAGGTTATAATTATTTAACTTATTAGCTAACGACTACTTTTAAAGAAAAACTCTTTAAAACTTATATAAAACCTTACTAAGAGCTAACTACCCTTAACTAGTTTCTATACTAATTACTTTCTTAAACTAACTTATATTTAAAAATACTAATTCCTTCTTTAATAGGATTAATTCTATATTTAAATAAATTAAGAATAAAAGAATATAAGAAAATATAGAATAAAGGGAAGCTAAGGAGGTCTTTATAGACTTCTATAACTTATAAAATAAGTTAATTATAAAGATTAGTTAATAAAAGAAGAGATTAAATTAATACTTAAGATTATATAAAGGGGACTTACCTTAGTTTAAAAAGTAGTAATTATAACTATTACTTAGTAAAGCTCTCTTAATTTTAACTAAGAACCTATAATTTCTCCTTTAACTAAGTATATAAAAATATAAATAAAGTAAAGTACTAATATAGTTTTCTTTTCTTTATTCTAATATAAGTTTAGATACTTTACTAGTATAATTATAGATTAAACTAATAAGATAGTATATTAGTATAACTTAATATAGTAAAGTAGTTAATTAAAATACTTATTTATAAATAATATTAAAGTATTAAAAGTATTTTATAATATAATAGATCTCTTAATAATAAGTAAAAAGTTAATAAATATTAATATTTATATAGTTAATAGCTTATAGTAACCTAAAAAATAAAAATATAATTTACTTATTTTAAAATAGTTTTAATTAGTAATATATAATAAAATAATTTACCCTTAAGTTAATTTAAACTAAGATATCTCTTAGGTATAAAACCCTAAGTTAAGTAAATATTTCTAAGTAAATTAAATTTAGTAAATTAGTAAAAGATTTAAGTTTTTAAAACCCTATTAGTATAACGCTATATAGCCTATACTAAGATAAGACCTTAATAATACCTATTAATAATAGTTTTAGTATAGTAAATTTACTCTAAGTCTTAATCTTTATACTATTAACTTTAATATTAAAAGTATAAAGAAGCTAGGTATAGATATTTAGTTAGAGAATAAAAATTAAAGTACTAGCTTAAATATACTAATTAAGCTAAATAATAACTTAACTTTAAAAGCTTTAATATAATATACTTAAAGCTTTATACTTAGTACCCTAGGTTTTAACTTAAAGATTTATAATTTATAATATTATAGGTATATTATTAAAAGTATACTAGATTTATATACTAATATAATATACTTATATAATACGTTACCTATTATAATAAGTTACCTATTATAATAAGTTACCTATTATAATAAGTTACCTACTTTCCTTTACTATTCTACCTTTTCTATAAGTTAATTTAGCTATAATATATAAAATTAATTAAAACTACTTATTATCCTCTTCCTTATTACTATTCTAAACTACTTTATAGGTTTATATATTATATTTAGTCTTTTTATAATTACTATATTATTATATATATAGTTTAGTACCTTTTATATAACCCTCTTTCTAAGGCTTATTCTCTCCTCTAGTATTAATACTACCCTTTTTTCCCTATAGTACCTTTACTTTAGTAGTATTAAGTAACCCTCTAAGATATAGCTAGGTCTTTTTAGCTCTCTAGTATTTACTTAATACCTTTATTCTTATATAAAGCTTATAGTTCTTAGCTTTAATAATAGTAAACCTATAAGTTAACTTACTAATACCTTTAGCTTAGAAGTTAATTACTTTATATATTAGTATTAATAAGCTACCTTAATATATTTATATCTTTTTTTTAAGAGAAGTAGTACTTTATATACTATTTAATATTATAGTTAGTATTTTTAGGTCTTAAGAGCTATAGCTACTTAGCTATAGGTTTAATAGTATTAGTGTCTTTAGTTTAAAATTTAAATAAAAAATAACTACTTTAGGGTTAAAAAGTATAAAGCTTACTTATTTAAAGCTAGCTTATATATTATTTTTACTTATTAAAGTAAAAAATACTACTTAAAAGGTAAAAAAAAAGTTATCTTTTATAATATATAAAATCTATATTTATATTATTTTCTTAATTTTTTTATATAAGTATTTTAATAAGCTAAAGTACTTTATATTAAGAGATTAAAGCTTATATAATAAATAGAGAAGTATATAAAAAATAATAATATTTTATTTCTTATAGTATTTATTAAAATTACTTAACTTATAGTTATTATAACTATTAAAGATTAAGAGGTAATATAAACCCTTTATATAAGTCTTTATATACTAATTAAAATACTTTAGCTAATTTAAGCTAATTTTATTTATTATTTATATATTTTTATTTAAATAAATATACTATATAGCTAGAAATTAGCTATTAGTATACTAAGAAAAAAGATAATATTTACCCTTTATAATAATATATAGAGGTATTACTTAGTTATCTATATATATACCCTAAATAATAAAAACTTATTTATAATTACTAAGGTACTTTATATAAGGCTTTCTCTTATATTTAAAAGTTATAATAACCTTTATATAAAATAGTATTCCTATTAAGAAGCTAATCTTATTAAAATTATAGATATTATAATCTTATATCTTATATTTTATAGTTATATTTTATATAAGTATAAATTAGCTTTATATAATTATAGGATCCTTAGCTAAGGCCCTCTAATAGTTAATTTAATATTAAAATTATATTTTTAATTAAAGTTATTATTATATAAAGTTCTCTACCTATTAAGGTTTAATATATATTATATTATATTTAAAAAAGAGTTAGTTAGCTATATTTTATATATCTTTTTATTAGAAAAAAAAAACCTTAATTAATTAAGTTAATAACTTATTTAAGAATTACCTCTTTTTTTATTATAGTTATCTTTATTAAATTTAGTTATCTTTTAGCTTATATAATATATCTAGTGTGTTAGTAGTAAAGAGGTATCTATAAGACCTTATAGATAAACACTACTTTTTATATAGATATTTCTAGGTCTTTTTAATAACCTAGATAGTAAGGATAATATAACTTTTAATTAAAGAGGATTATATATTTATATATAGAGGAAAGTTAGTGTAAAGGTTATAGAGGTAAAATATAAAGGAACATAGGCTACTCGCTACAATAGGCTACTTACTATATAGATACGTTAGTCTAAATAAAATATAAGTATAAGGTAATAACTATATATATTAATAGTAATAGTTCTTATATATTATTCCTCTATCTATAGTAGTAACTATACTATATTAACTTATACTACTAACTATAGTCTTACTTATATAAAGGTCTTAGTTACTATCTAACCTAATCCCTCTTAGTAAGAAGCTAAAGAAACTTTTATAGGCTTTTTATTTAATTATATAAAGCCTAGCTAAGGCTTAAGCTTTAGCGTTTAGGTCTTTATAATAGCTCTCTAAGTAGCTTATAAACTAATTAGCGGATTTTTATTAATCAGGCCTCTCTAGGTATAAAAGGGAGAGGCTATAGTTTAAACTACCTTATCTAAATATATATATATATCTCTAAAAATATCTATATTAAAGGTAAAGACTAACTTATTTAGGTGTATTTTTCCCTTTATTATTAAGAACTATTATTAGAAATTCTTATGTTTTCTATTAAATAGAGGGGGGTTAATGATTAGCTATTTTTATTACTTTATAGGGGTAATTAAGATTAAATTAAGTATAATTATTAGTATATTAGTTAATATAGTTAATATAAGTAATCTAGTAAATATTATTATAGCTTACCTTAAGCTTATTAGGCCTTTTTATAGTAGTTATACTTACTCTTACTAAGCTTTTTATTTATTTACTTAAATAGTTTATATTTCTTATATTTTATTAGATTATAAGGTTTATATCTTATATATTTAAGTAAGTAGCTAGCTTATTATATTAACTACCTATGATAATTCTTTAGGTAGCTAGGTATTAATATTACTATAAATCTTATCTCCCTTAATATAGTATTCTTTTAAGAGTCCCTAGGGTCTTTTAATATAATATATTTTACCTAGAGCCCCCTTTCTATTTCTTTCTTAGGCCTTCTATTTACTTAAGGTAAATTTATTCTAAATATAGCTAAATAGGGAAACTTAGATACTTTTAAAGTAGGTAGGTTAATAAATAGCCTACTATTCTTTATCTCTTTAGATATAATATTAGATTATTACTAGTTAGTTAGATATTATAATTACAGTACACTATTAGGTACTAGTTATAAAGATAATAGTAGTTAATTAACTATTATTTATTTACTAGTAGAGGGGTAGATAGGTAGGCTAGTAGATTCTACTAAGTAGGCAGTAAGTAGATTACATAAAGAGTTATATAATCTACTTACCTTTTAATATTCTTATATACTAACACTAGTAACTTTTCTATATAATAAAAAGTTAATTAGTCCCCTTTTCTTTTAAAAAGCCTAACTATATAATAAAATATAGGATTAAAAAGAATTATACTTTTTATAGTTATATAAGCTTATTTTTTATTCTTTTATTTATACTTTATACTACTATTCTTTCTCTAGCTACTTAGCTATAACTAGTGTAGACTAATACTATTATAATAATAAGTATTTTTCCTTAGTTATAGCTATTAGAGGTATATTTATCTATTTAATAGATTTAACTACTATTAACTAGTTTATAGCTTTATAGTATCCCTAATACTATCCCTATATACCTATTATATTTTTATAACTTATCCTTTTACTTAAATCTATACCTTATTTATTATAATAAATTATTTAAGTACTTAGTTAAATAAGGTCTTTATAAATCTATCTATAAGATTATTATAACTATAAATCTATTATATTTTTTAAAGCTTTTAGTATTTATATAACTATTATAAAGCTATATTATTAATTATAAGTCTTTTTTTTTATATAATACTAAGTTTAATAAGGTATTTATAGAGTAAGTATAAGCTAATATATATAATTATTAAAATACTAAGAATCTTTAGTTTCTTAGTAATTATTATAAGTATTATAGTAATTATATATACTATATTAACTTTAGCTACTATCCTATAGACCTCTAAGGCTAATATACTTCTTATAACTCTTTTAGACTTTATTAAGAAAAAGTAAATAATATTATTATATATAGTAAAGGTACTATTATTACTATTAAAGCTTTTATTAATAAAAACTATAATAAAGCTAAGCTATAAAGAAAAATCCTTATTATTAGTAAATAAACTATTAATAAAGATAAATAACTTAGTAATACTAAGATTAAGTAAAATAAAGTAAAAGCTATAGTTAAATAAGTTTATTTACTATTATAGTTACTTATTAAGTTTCTTAATAGCTTTTATATTTAGCTTTTTATATTAGGCTATAATTAATATATTAAAATAAGCTTCTAGTTAATAAATTAATATAATATATATACCTTAAGTATATTACTAAATATAATCTTATAAGGTAGTAGTTACTAATAAGTTAATAAGTTAGATTTTTTTATTTTACCTTTTTTAGTATAAAGTAATAGTTACTTTATTATTATAAAGAAAAAGTACTTTACTATTAAATATAAGGGGGTTATTAATAGTTAAAAAGCTTTTTAGCTTTATAAGTAACTATACTTTAGCTAGTTCTTTATCCTCTTATTTAGAGAAAGCTATATCTAAAGGTCTAAAGGTATTATCTATCTATATCCTAATAATTATAAAGTCCTTATTATTAGTAAAAGAAAAAAATAAGTAGAGGTTATATAAAGTAGTAATTATTCCTAGCTTCTTATAGTAGTACTTACTATAAGTAGCTTATTAGTAAGTTTTAGCTTTTATAAGTCTATATAATAGCTTTATAATCTTTATAATATAACTACTTAGGTAATTACTATAAATATAAAGTAATAAGTATATATAAATAGATTAATTTAGCTATAAAATAGATTATATATATACTTAAGTAATATCTTAGAGCTAAACTATAAAACTATTCTAAAGTAAAGAAAGTATAATTATAAGGATAATATATTAACTAGTATACTAAGTAGTTAATAACTATACTAAGATAATTTCTTTACTATTATTAGTATACCTTTAAATAACTAGTTATAACTTCTTAAAGGGCTATAATATATTTATATTTTTTACCTTATAGACTATATAAAACTTAAAGATATACTTTTTATATACCTTTAGGTTATAAGAAATAACATTAAAGATACTATAGTTAATAAGGCTTATAACTTTATTATAGTTAAACTATTTAAATAGTTAATTAGGTATAGTAATTATACTATATAACTATACCTACTATAAGAAATTAAGGGTTACTAGTTCCTTTTTTATAATATAGGTTATATTAACTACATTAGTTTTACTAAAGAAATAAATATTAGTAAAGAACTTTATATATAAGTAAAAAGTATTATAGTATCTTATTATATATAGGTTCTTTAGGGTTAGTCTTTTTAGTTATACTTTAGTTAAAGAGTTAATATTATCTTTAGTAGTATTACTACTATTATTAGCTTCCTCTATAAGGTTAAGTATATTATCTATAATATTATTTATAGGCTTTATATTCTCTAAATAGTATAGTTTAACTAATATAAAGTAGAAGTTATATAACCTATTAATATTAATAGTATATATTTTATTATTAATTATTATAAGTATATATAGGCTAGTTTATTCTCTATATTCTTACTATACTTATACTTAATTACCTAAGGGAAGGTTTCTAATAATAGAAGTATTTAGGCTATTATATATACCTAGTACCTTATTAACTTAGTAAGTAGTAAAGTACTTCTATAAGTTATTATTAGCCTTATATATTACTACTACCTATCTAATAATATCTAGAGATAAAGCTAAGTTAATAGTTATTTATAGGTAAGTACTAAATACTAGTAAAGTTAATATAATACTATCTAGCCTAGTAGTATTATTAATAGTCTTAATAGCTATTTAGAGGGTTACTTTATAGCTAGTATTAAGGGACTCTTTTTAAATAATCTTATAAGTATATTAGAAGATAGTATAGTAGTATTTAACTTTACTAATTAAATAGTATACCTCTATAGGTATAATCTTAACTTTAATACTTATTATATATACCTTATATAAAAATTTTATAGATATAAAGTTATACTTAGTATCTATAACTATTTAGTCTAGAGGGCTTTAATAAACGTTAATTTAATAGAGTTATAAAGCCTTATATATAGTCTTAGTAAAGATATTATATATAAAGTAAGCTATATTAAATACTATAGATAAGTTAATAATATAAAAAATAAGCTTATTACTATTAAGGTATATTATATTAATAATAACTTTATAGTTAAATATATATTTATTATATAATATAAATTAGAATTAAAAAGAGGCTTTACTATAAAGTTAGTAAAAGTAATAGTATTTTATAACTTACTTTAAAGCTTACTTTTCTATATTACTATAACTAGCTTTATAAAGTAACTTATAAATCTTTTAACTAATAGGTATTTAAAATAATAGTAAAGTTATTATATTTTACTTATTAATAAGTAATAACTAGTAATACTTTATTTAGGTAGTCTAATAAGTATCTATAGGTAGCCTTATTTTTATATAATAAGTATTATAATATTACCTTAAGTAAGTATATTAGTAAGATTATTAAAGTAAATAAGTAGTTAGTCTATATTAGCTAAGTAAAGTAAAAAGAAGGTATTAGTTAGTATTATCTAAAATCTAATAAGCTTAAATAAAGTAATAACTATAATAATTCTTATTAAATAAATAGGCTTACTACTACTAAAATATATTTTAGTAGCTTTAACTATAATAGTATTAATCTTTACTATAGGTTAGATTTTCTAAAGAGTAAATACTTATAGGTAACTTACTATAAAAAAACTTAATACTTCTATATCTAGTAGAATACCTTAAAAGATATTTATAAAGTACTAGTCTAGTATAAAGGCTATAAGTAGTCCCTCTATATATTCCTATAGATTAACCTTTATTAATTAATAAAAAAATACTTAGTTAGTAAGGTTAATAATTAAAGTAGTATTATTAATAGACTTATTACTAAAGAATATAGTAAATATAAAGAATATATTATTAATAAGATTATTATCTATATAGTATATATCTTAAAGGTATTAACTAAAATTCTCTTTATCTTTATTATTATTATTATCTTTAAAGTCTTTAAGTCCTTTATAGTTAATAAAAAGAATATAATATACTTTATATAATAAATTCTTTATACTATAGTTATTTTTAAATTATTAATATACCTTATATTACTTAGTATTTAAATATTTTATTAACTAGTAGCCTATCTTATAGTAAATATAGTACCTTTTACTTAATCTACTATAATAATTACTATTATTCTCTTTTATTATAAATACTTATTTAAAAGGTTAGTTATTACTATTAAAATAATTAAAGTAACTATTACTATAGTAAGTTTAATTAACTTAGTATTAATTACTAAGTTTAGTAATTAAAGTCTAGTTATAAAGATATTAGCATAGTTATTTATCTTATTATATTACTATATTAATAAATAATCTTAATTAGTTATATACTCCCTTAAGTATATTAGCTAGGTTAAATAAGTATATCTTATACTTATAAATCCTATAGTAAGCGTTAAGTAGGTATCCTTATAGAACTTTATTAGACTAGTATATTATTAAGAGAGCTTATTAAATAATACTTATCTTTTTAATAAGTATTTCTAAAACCTTTATTTTACCCTTAGTTAAATTCTTATAGGTAATATAATTATAAGTTATATTTTACTACTTAGTAAAATTTATCTAAATACTCTTAAAATTCTTAAAATAGTTTTAAATATAATAAACTATAGTATTAAAATCCTTAATACTTATACCTAAGATATAGTTAAAGTAATAGGTTAATACTTTCCTATATAATATAATTAAAAAAGTAAATATAAGTTAATAATTAAAGATATCTAACTTACTATAGTAGTTATAAAAAATATTAAGTTTAATATTAAGTATATTATATTAATTACTACTATATTTTATCTTATTAGTATATAACTTAGTAAGGTTAGTTAATTATTAAGTAGTAGGGTAGTTACTAGTAATAGGAGCTAGTATTTATTTTAGGCTACTTAAGGGAAGGATCCCTTAATAATATAACTATTATAGTACTACTAGTATAGTAATAGTTAATAAATCTAATACTAAGTTAGTATATTAAGGAGTTAAATAAAGAGATTACTATTATTATTATTATTAAAGTAAGGTTTATTAAGCTTTATTCTTAGCTAACTATTATTTTAATATATTAATGTTTTTATTATATATTATTTACTTTTTTTTTTAATATTACTTAGTAAAGCTAATATATTATTATTAGAGGTCTTTATAGAAGTTAGGTTTTTCTTTAATAGTTTTATTAAAGATAAAGGCTATTATATAAAGCTTTTTAACCTCTTTATTAGTCTATAAGTAAAAATATTCCTTATTAATAAGTATAATAAGCTTAGTAGTAAGGTTTTTATAATTATATAAAAAGAAAATTCCTTAATAATAAAGAAAGTTATAAAAAATACTTAGTAGTTATATACCTACTATAGTAAAGAGTTTTATATTTTATCCCTTAAACTCTTATTAATACTTACTCTAAAGGTTATAACTATAAATATCTTTTTACTTCTATAGTACTATATAATATATAAACTAAGAGTATACTTTTATATTATTTTATTTATTAAGTAAAATCTTATTACCTAGGTATTTTAGGTTAATATACTTAGCTATATTTATAGGGATATTAAACTTAGCTATTAATAATCCTATAGTACTACCCTTCTTATAAAATATCTTAGTAGTAGAGTAAATATTATAATATTAGTTATTAATAGTATAGTAGTAGTTCTTTACTTCTTTATAGCTTTAAAGGAGAGAACTAAGTTAGTAAGAGCTTTTATATTAACTAAGTTTTAATAAGAGAAAAAATAAAGTTAATTTTACTAATAAATAGTAGTAGTAAAAAAAAAATAAAAGATAAAATAACTAATAAAATAAAAGGTAAAAGTAAAGTTATTAAGTAAAAGAAGATATAATTACTAAAGATATATAGTAGGCTTAAGTTAATAGTATATAAAGTATAGTTAAATTCTTAGCTATAAGGGTATTATTAAAAGTATAAAATAATACCCTTATTAATAGTATATAAGCGTAGAAGATAAGGTTATAGTTAGTAAATCTATAGATAGGTTAGTTAATAAATTCCTCTTTAGTTAATTACCTTATTAATTAAATATTAACTTAGTAATAGGTTAATTATTAATTAATATTAGATTATTACTAGTTAGTTAAATATTATAATTATAGTATATTATTAGGTACTAGTTATAAAGATAATAGTAGTTAATTAACTATTATCTATTTACTAGTAGAGGGGTAGATAGGTAGGCTAGTGGATTCTACTAGGTAGGTAGTAAGTAGATTACATAAGGAGTCACGTAATCTACTTACCTTCTAATATTCCTATATACTAATATATAATTATTTTAACTTAATTAGGTTTAGTAATTAGCGTTTTTAATACCTATTTTTATTTATAAACTACTTCTTATAACTAAGCTATATAAGTATATTATTATAGTTTAGTCTAAGGCTTATTATAGTATAAGGGCTTATACTATAGCCTAACCTATAGTATACTTAATTAACTCTTACTAATAGACTATACGTCTAGTTTAGAGAGTTCTAGTCCTTCCTTTACGCTTAATATAATATAATAGTCTAAGGTAAAGTATACTATAACTAGCTATAGCGACTATATATAAGTATCTTAAGCTAGGGAGAAAAAGAGAAGAAGCTATTCTTTAGTTTATTACTTCCTAGGTTTAATTAAGGTAAGGAGGCATATACGCCGTTAGGTTACCTTATAGTCCTATAGGTTAGATTAGGGTAGTATATTCTCCAGCTATAATACTTAGTAAGGCTTCTTTAGGCCTAGCCTATTATAATAATACTAGTTAAACTACTTTTATAATAGATATAAATACTACTATATAGAGAAAATAAAGATATAGTAAGAATAAATTAAAAAGACTAGACTTTCTTTACTTAAGATAAAAAATAAATAATACTAATTATAAAGAGACTATAAATAGTAATAAGCTTAAGAATACCTAAGATAAAATCCCTATATACTATAGTAAAGTTAAACTATAAATATTTACTTTTTAATATAAAGATTAAAATATAACTTACTAAAGTTATAATTAATAGTAGTATATAAGTAAATCTAATATTACTAAGGTTAGTAAATTAGTAAAGTATTTAGTAGAAATTTATAAATAAACTATATAGCCTATAGATAGTAAAAAAAAAGATAATTATATATAATAGTAGATTTTTTAATATATAGACTACATAACTTTCTATAAATATTTAGAATTATTATAAATAACTAATTTTTAATATAACTACTATAGGAGGGATAAACGTTATTCTTAGTACCTTATAACTATAAAAAAATAACTATAATATAGACTAAAGAACTAGCTAACTTTAGTAGAAAGATTTAACTATAAGGTAATATTATATATATTATAAAAGGGATCTCACATAGAGGATAATTTATTAGGTTAAAAGTAGCTTAATTCTCTCTTAAAGGTTCTAAAGTAAGGCGTTTCTAAATACTACTTTATACCTTAATTTAAACGTAACTTTATTCTAAAAAGTAGTATTATATAGTAATATTAAGGTTACTTTATAAGTATCCTTTATAATATACCCCCTAAGTAATACTATAATTACTACTATAGTACCTATATCTTACTTAAAAAAGGATATAAGAAAATCTAGTATAAATAGGTTAGTTATTATATAAAGTTAGTTTATTTTAACTAAGTATTTATAATTAGTAAGTAAAGTTAAATAGTTTATATATAAGTTTATAGTTATATAGGGCTCTTTATAGTTAAAGTTATCTTTAGAATAGCTTTATATTACTAGTTTTTTTTTTTTAATAACTTAACTTAATTATAAGTTTATTAAATTACTATAAATATTTTAGTTAGTTATAAGGCTTTAAAGTAATATTAATTCTTTTTTTTAATTATAAATACCTTAAAAAATAATTACTTTTAGGGAAAGTTATATATATACTATAGCTACCTTTAGGCGCTATATCCTATTAGCTCTCTTAGGGCTTTATATACCCTTACTACTAACGCTTACCCCCTAGGGCTACACCTACCCCTTAAAGTAGGTACTTTTACCTCTTATAGAGGAGGATAAGGTAGAGAAGCCTTTAACTTAGTCCCTAAGGGATTAGTCCCCCTTAAAGATAAAGCTTATATATTATATTTTTTCCTTAGTATTATACTTTATAACTAACTTTATTTTTAGCTTTCTTTAAGTAGCTAAGGCTAGCTAGTAAATAGTTTTTTTTTTATTTTATATATATTACTTTTATATTTTAGTTTATAAATTAACTACTAACTTATTATATAAATAATAGTATTCTAAAGAGTATTATTTAATAGATTTAAAGTATACTAAAAATAAAGAAAAAAAAGGAAAATATTAGTAACCTTCTTTTAGTATTACTTAGTAAGTTACTTTTAAATTATCTTTTATATTTTTTATATTAATTTATTACTTTATAGAAAATAAATTAAGAGAAGTAACTTTACTTTTTTTTTTTTAATAACTTTACTTTTAAGGATAAGCTTTCTCTCTTTCTTAAGGGTAACCTAAAGGAAAACTATAATAATAATATACCTATTAATACCTTAGACTACTAAAAGGTAAAAAAAAAGTTAGTTATACTTATTATAAAACTTTATAAGTAGTATTTTTATAGTACTCTTATAGGTTACTTTAATAGGTTATATTTCTCTAGTAGTAGGCTTAAGTATAAATAATACTCTATAAACTACTATACTTATAAACCCTTAGTTTCTAAGCTTATTACCTTTACTAACTATCTCTTAGTTAGTCTAATAAAAAGAATAACTTCTTAAAAGTTATATATATTATTTTTAAGTTTTTTATATTTTATATTACTAATTTTTATATTAGAGGATTATAGCTCTCTAAGCTATAGTATAAGTAGTCTTACTCTCTCTAAAAAGGAGAGAGGCTACTATATACTTTAGTAATAATAGAGAGAAAGAGGAGAAAGAATATAATAAAGTAGAGAGTAAAGGTAATTTACTTTATAAGGCTTATACCTATAAGCCTTTATTAAAACCCTTAGTTAATATTATTAGTTACTAAGTATATAGGGTATATACTAATATTAATAGCTTTATTAATAAAGTACTTCTTAATTAAAGTCTTTATTTTATATTTAATATTTTTTTTAATACCTATATAAGTATTCTCCTTTATAAAGGTAACTAAATACTTCTAAGAGGGAGTATATTTAAGCTCCCTAGCCTATAGGCTATTTAACTTTTTTTTTTTAGTTACCTTAGGCCTCTTAGCCCTTAGGCTATTTTTTAATTTTAAGTTTTTTTTTATTTTACTTTTTTTCTCTATTTTATTATATTTTAAATATCTTATAAGTTAAGTATTACTTTAAAATACTTAAACTTTACTTATAAAAGATTCTTAGTAAGTTTATTTACTAGTATCTTATTAGTTAATAGATATACTATATTTATTTTACTATCTATATATACTTTATAAAGCTATATATTTTAAATATTAATATATTAAAGTTATATTATAATTCTCTCTTTTTCCCCTATAACTAAATAGATTATTTACTAATTATTATAGTATACTTTTTAGATATCTTCTCTAAGATTTAAAGAGATATTATTAAAAAGGTACTATAAGGCTATTAACTCCTTTATTATATATTTAAGGGTAAAAAGCTTTACTTTAGTTATTAATATTATAACTATTACTTACTATATTACTTTTTAATAGATTAGTTTACTAAAGAAAAATATAATATATTCTTATAATAAGTCCTAGGTTATTTTATTATCTCTAAATAAAGTATTACTAGCTATAAGTAATTAAACTCCTATTATTATACTAAAGTATAACCCTAAGTATTATATATAAAAGAGATATTAAATATACTATCTTATAGTATAAATATAATATATACTTAAGTTTATTAAGAATTTTAAAAAAAGTAAGTATATAAATATTATATTAAGGTAAATTATAATTACTATATATAAAATTAATTCTATTATTTTTTAAATTAACTTAATATTTATTAGTATTATAATACTTTTATTAGTAATAAAGTTAGTTATTAGTAGTAGTATAGATAGTTAAATACTATTATTATAGTTAAATTTTACTACTATATTTTAAATATACTAGTTATAGTAAAGATATATCTTTTAGTTAAGTCTATTATATATAATATAAATCCTAAGATATTACTTTATATTTTTTATTTTCTTTATTTTATAAGTATTCTTTATACCTATAATAACTACCTCTACTTTATTTTAATTTTTTTTTAAATATATAACTAAGATATTATTAATATAAAAGAGAATATATATTAAGCTATCTATTATAATAAATAAATAGGGGTTTTTTTTTATTAGTTAGTCTTAGTAACTTAAGTGTTTTTAAGAACTCTTTAAACTAGAGAAAAAGGGTATTATAAAGACTATATAAGGCTTATATAATTAATATAAGTTTATCTTTATCTTAGTATCCCTCTAAAAGTTAATAGTAAATTAATTTACTAAAGGGATCTTATTCTATATTTAAAAATATATTTATAATATTAAATTATTTTACTTTAAAGTTAAATTAAATAGTAATTACTATTACTATATAAAAGGTTTATACTATAAGAGTTACTATATATATCTTTAAGAGGGGATTTTTCTCTTATATATCCCCTTAGGTAACTAGTAAAACTTTATAGTATTTAAGAAACTCTTTAGGATCCTACTTATATATCTATATTTACTTTAGTAGTAATAGCTTTATTTTTAGTAAAATATTTAAATTATTAATATATATAAACACCTTAAGATATCTAAGTTTAGCTATCTTAATATTTATTACTATATTAAATATCTTTTAAATATTTACTAAAAGCTTCTTAAGCTTATATTATATTAAAGGTATATATAGGAGATTTTTTAATAATATTTCTACTTATTAGATACTTAGATTATTTATTAGGTTATTACTTTATATATTACTATATATATAATTTTATAGACTATATAGTAGCTAATATTAGACTTTTTTATTACCTTTTCTTAATTATTAAAGTAGGTATTAAAGAACTTATTAAGGTATTATTTTTACTTTTAACTAAAAGCTAAGAAGAAGGCTTACTTTATACTAAATCTACCCCCTAAGTTTATAGAGGGTAGCCTATACCTAGATAGTATTTTAGTTTATTATATAAAACTATATTTAGTCTTTTAAGTAGTTATTACTATTATAAACTTATTTTTATTATTTAGCTTTACTTTTTTTAGATTAAATTAATAATTTAATTATATAACTATATATTATTTTAGGCTTTTAGGGTTTTTTTAAAGTACTAAATATTATTTAGTTATATAGTAGCCTATTAGTCTCCCTATAAGTTAGGGTATACTAGTTCCTTTATTCTTATAGTAATACTATCCTCCTTATATTAAGGTTTTACTACTTAATCTTAATTAAATACCTTATAACTTAGGTTATTTTTATTAGATATAACTTTAGTGTTTAAATTACTAAGTACTAGTATTATCTTAGGAGTTTAAACCCTTTCTTTTCTTTATTTTATAATACTTTAATTAAGTTACTTAATATTTTAAATATTCTTCTTAGTACCTATATTTAAGAGAGTTTATACTTATAATATTATAATTATTATATTTAGTATCTCTATTATTTTATTTATTACCCTTAGTATATTTATTAGTATATTTTATTTATACTTAGTATTTTTAATAATATTAACTATCCTTTATACTTTTTATTTAGTAATTATATTATTTTATTTACTTAGTTTAAAAAAAACTTTACTATATTAAAGTATATATTATAAGTAATAATTATATACTAAAGTAAAAGTACTTAGATTCTATATAAGTTATATATATTTTATATATATTTTACTAAATATCTAATATATTCTCTTAATTTAACTTTAAATTATCTTCTTAAAATTCTTTTTTATAGTTACCCTTTAATACATAGGCTTTATAACTATATATATATATTTATCTCTAATAAGGGTAAAGGTTATATTATAATACTACTATATATACTAGTACCTATTAGTAAAAATACTATTTAAACTATACCTCTTTTTTTTTAATAGGTATTATTTAGTTATAGTATTAAAGAGAGCTTATATTATATATATAGATTACTATAAGTATTATTATAAGTTATAGTTTATATAGTAGGCTTAATAATAAGAGTATTTATACTATATAAGTAATAATTTCTTAACTTACTCTCTTACTACTACTTATAGGCTCTTTTATATTTAATAGTAAAAGCTTTATATTAATCCTAAGCTCTTTAGCCTACCTCTTATACTTTATTTTACTTTTTATATTAATAACTAATATATTTTTATCTTAATAAATCTTATAAATATTTATATTTTATTACTAAGAGAGCTATATAATAAATTTATATAATATAGGGAAAATATTTTTATATATTTTATATAAGAGTACTATACTAAAAAGATAAAATATATATTTATCTTTTATTATAAGTAACTACTTTAATTAGTTAAACCTAGTTAAAAAGTTAAAGAAATCCTATAATATCTTATAATATAAGTATATTAATTAGTTTTTAAATATTTATCTTAAAATAACTTTACTTATATAAGTAACTATATAGTACTTATACTTAATATAAGTTAGTCCTTTGATCTTTACCCCCTAAGTATTAATTAAGAGTCTTAAGAGAGCTTTAGGAGTAAAGTAGCTAGTATATAAATACTAAAAATAAGTATTATTATTTTAGTCTATAGGTATATATTATAATTTTTAATATATTATTATAAAGACTTAGGTATTAATTATTACTATAAGGCTATAAGGGATTCCTTTATAGTAAGAATTCTAATATAATAAAATAGGCTTATATTTAAGGAAAATAATATTACTTTTAGTTTATAATTATCTTAATATAATACTATTTTTTATAGTACTAAATTAAAGTATATAGTTATATTTAGAATACTATATACTTATTTTATAAATAAGTTACTTTAAAGTAATATTAATATAAAAACCTAAAATAAAGGTAATGTTTTTTAAAATAAGGTTTATTATAGCTAGTTTATTAGCTTTATATAGTAAACCCTTTATTATATATTTACTATAACCCTTAATTAAGTATAATATAAAGCCTACTTTTATATTAGTATCCTTAAAATTTATTTTAAAAGATTTAGGCTTAAAAAGTAACTTATTATTTATAATATAAAGTTTTTTATAATTATTATAAATAGTACTTTTACTAAATAAATAGTAGCTTATAATTAAAGTTAAAAATACTTTAAGAGTAGATAAGTTTATTTATAAAGTAGTATTTATAAGGGTATTTAGGTTAATTATTACTATAATAATTATTAAAGATAAATAAAAAGGTCTTATAGGGGTTATCTTTAAGGTTTTTCTCTTTATTTATTTTTTTTTCTTTAGCTTATTATAGAGTTTACTTTATATAGGTTTAAATAACTTAGTATTAGTCTTCTTTAAGAATATATCTCTAGGCTTATATTTTAGAATACTTAATTTACTATAAAGTATATATTTAACTATTTTATATTTATTTAGTATTTATATTAATTTAGCTTCCTATAGGGGTATTTATAATATTATTTTTTATTAGCTAAAGGCTTTAGTTTACTAGTAAGAGTTATATATACCCTTATTACTTTATAGGTTTTTAGTAGAGTTATAAAGATAATTTAGCTAAGTAAGTCTCTATAGTTTCTTAGGGTTAAAGGGGATCCCCTAAGAAGCTTAATTTTTAAGATAATATTTAGCTTATTTACTACTTATAATAGTACTATTTATTACTTAACTATATATAAAAATATCTTAAATATAAGGGTACCTTTAATTTTAGAGATCATAAAGGCCTTAGCTATTATAAATATATAGTATTAGTTTATATACTATTTTATAGGATCTTTAGTTAAAGTAATATAAAAAAAAACCTTATTATACTCTTTATATATAAATTTACTTACGTTATTATAAGAGGGGGTATATTATCTTTAAAAAGCTTAAATTATTACTTAAAGTATAAAGTTATCTTTATTATTAAGGAGCTATATTTATATATTACTTATAATATCTTTTATAATAATAAAGTTAACTTAAAGAGTTAAAAGGTTATTTACTTTTTATTATTTATATATATAAAGTTTCTTTAATAAAGTATTTTTTATTATAACTAGGTAATTATTTTTTATAGCTTTATTATTAGCTATTAGGTTTTTTAGTTTTACTAGCTTATTACTATTAGTTTTATTCTCTATAGAGAGGGTATTTTAAATATAAAAAGCCTATTAATAATTAGCTATTTACTTATTATTTTACTCTTTAAGGTATTTAATAAGTAAGGGGTCTCTTAAGTATTATAAGAGTTCTTTATATCTATTAGGAATAATAAAGTATTAAATATCTTAGGTAGTTACTAAAAAATAAAGTACTATAAATAATAAGAACTAGTTTTTATATATAATAGCTAGTTTATATAGCTTTTAGTTAGTTAATAGACTAATTAATATATCTAAGGATATAGTAATAAAAGTAAGCTTATAATTATATCCTTATAGGATAATTTTTAGTATATAGTAATTATTATAACTTAAAGTATAAATATATAAAAAAAAGTAATCTTTAGAAAAGATTTTCTATATAAAACCCTTCTTTATAATAGAGGGGATTATAGTACTTATAATTAAGTTAGAGCTAGGCTTATAACTATTATAAAGGGGATTTTATATAGGAAATAATTTATTAAGTTAAAAGTAGCTTAATTCTCTCCTAAAGGTTCTAAAGTAAGGCGTTTCTAAATACTACTTTATACCTTAATTTAAATATAACTTTATTCTAGAAAGCGGTGTTATATAGTAATATTAAGGTTACTTTATAAGTATTCTTTATAATAATATACTATAACCCCTAAGTAAATCTAAGTAATAAAGAAAATAAATTATATTTATTAGAAAGATTTAGGTTTATAAGAGACTAGTAACTTATATCTATAGTAATTATTAGAAATATAATAAAAAAAGCTAAATAGGTAATAGAAATATAATATAAAAAAAGGCTAATATAAAGAATTTAATAGAGGACTATTTTAATATAGTACCCCTTAAATACTATTAATATATAAAGCTATTTACTAAAGAATTAAAAATAAGCTTATAAATATAAACTATATAACTATAAAATCTAACTACTTAAAAGTAAATACTTAAAGTTTAAACTTATCTAAATACTAAACTTAGTAAAAAAGAAAATACTTAATAATTAGCTAGATAAAAATATATAGAAAAGTTATAGTAGACTATTAAGACTACTAGTAGGATACCTTATCCTATTTATATCTAAATAAAATAATAAATTATAACTATATATTAACTACTAAAAGCTTAATAATATTATAGTTAAAAATAAATACCTATTATTACTAATCTCTAAACTTTAAAACCTATTATATAGTATAAGATAGTTTATAGTATTTAACTTTAAGGGTGCCTTTAACCTTATTTATATTAAAAAAGAATAAATAAAAAATAGTATTTTAAAGTAAATAAAGTTTATTAAAAATACTTATTATAATTTTTAAACTTATTAATGTACTTACTATATTTTAACCTATAATTAACTATATACTCTAAAAAAGCTAAATATTTTTATTATCTACTATCTTAATAATATCTTTATATATTTTAAAAGCCTTAAGGAATATAAAGAATATATATACTAGGTACTTAATAAGCTTTAAAAAGTAAAACTAGTAATTAAACTAAAAAGGAAAAATTTATATATAGAATGTTAACTACCTAGGATATACTATTACCCTAGGGGAAATATAAATATAACCTAGTAAGGTAGCTATAGTTAGAAAATAACTAATAGTAAGAAGTATTAAAATATCTAATTACTTAATAAATATATAAATTTCTACTAAGAAGTTATTAAAGAATTTAGTAATATTACTTAGATAATATAATACCTTACTTAGAAAAACACTAAGTTTAAATAAATAAAAAAGATTAATAGTTATTTAATAAACTTAAAGAAGATATTATAATAAAGTTAGTTTTTATAATCTTAAACTTAAATAAATTATTTAAAGTTAAAGTTAATACTTTAGACTTTACTATAAAAGAATAGCTAAGATAATAAGATAAGTAAAGAAAATTATAGGTTTATATATTCTTTTTAAAGGTATTTATAAAACCTAAGCTAAACTATTATATTTATAATAAAAAGGTTATAGTAATTATATATATATTCTAAGAATAAAGAGTATACTAATTAAGAACTAAATACTAAGTTATTATTTATTTAAATTATAAAAACCTTAAATAATTTATAACCTCTAAGGTTTTAAATAGATAATAAATTTAATAGTTAAAGTTCCTGTTAAAGTTTAATTTTAAAATTATTTATTATATAAATTAGAAAGTAAAGAAGCTACTGCTCTTAGTAAAAGGCTAAACTATAAAGTTAAGGTTCTAGATAAAATAAATATTATCTTAAAAGAAGATAATAATAGTAATATTATATTAACCTAGAAACTTATTATAATTAAAATATATATTAATACTAGTATACCTAAAATAATAATAGCTAACTAAATATATAATATATATAAAGTTAAAGTATATAACTAGATATAAAGAAATTATAAAGATATATAAATAAATATAATAACATTATAATATATAAGTTATATAATAAAAAGTAGATAAAGTAAGTAAAAATTATAATATATATAAGAAATCTAAAAATAGTCTATATAAGCTATATAGACTTATTTAACTATTACTAATACTATTTAAAGCTTAATACTTAATCTCTTTAAACTTTATTATTAAACTACCTAAGTTAATAAAACTACTTATAAAGGTATACTATATTAGTATTCTTATTATAGTAGACTAACTAATAAAATATACCTACTTTATCCCTTACTTAGAATTAAGTATAGTAAAAGACCTTATATATACTTTACATAAGTATATTATTACTAATTATAAAATACCTTAATAAATTATATTAAATAAAGATAAGCTATTTACTTTAAAATCTTTAAATATCTTTAATTTTATGACTTAGTATAGACTAGAAACTATTAATATGTTTTTATTTATAAACTAATAGATAAATGAATTAAATTAACTAAATACTTAAATTATATCTATATTACTATATTTAATATAATTAATATAATTAAGTATAATTACTATTTTTAGCCTAATCTATATATAATAGCTCTATAAAAGAAAATACTCTTAACTTACCTTTTTACCTTAATTATAGATTTTATTTAATAGTATATAAAAAACCTTAATAAAGATTATAAACTTTATAAGCTCTAGTAGACTATAATAAACTATAAGAGATTTAAGTATAGGCTATATAAAACCTAGAATTCATTAAATAATATATAAAGAAATATATTAATAGCTTAAAGATTAAAAGACTAATCTCTAAAGAGGGAAATAGTATATACTTACTATAATAAAATATTAAGATAGAATAATTAAGTAATAAATTAAATTATAAGAAGCTTAGAAGTTTTAAAATTCCTAGAAAAGTTTTAAATATTAATTTTAAATTTAACTTACTAAATATAATAAGAATATACTTCCTCTTTTATATTATATTACTTAATCTAGTATTATATAAATTAAATATAAATAAATACATTATTATTAAGCTAAATAAACTAAAATATAAACTTAAAAAAATATTAATTACTAAGTTAAAAATAGCTAAAAAGAATACCTTTTTAAGTAAAAAGGACTATAGATATAAAGATAACTTATAGTAACTAGTTAAAAACCTCTAGTATTTTTAATAACTACTCTAGGATTTTTATACCTCTTAGTAAGACTTAACTCCTCTAATAAAGGATTTAGATTTATAAACGTTTTATAAATACTAAAGCTTATTTAATCTATATTATTTTTAATACTAATAAACTATAAATTACTTACTACGTTTTACTTATATATATATATATAAAATAAACAAGGTTTTTTCTATTAAACTTTTATATAACCTAGTAAAACACCTCCTCCTAGCGTTTAGAAACCTTCTTATAGAATTTATAAATTTATAATAACTAAACTAGTAGTTAAAGCTATATTTAACTTAATTTTTATAAACTACTTATAAAAGCTATAAACTCTTTATTAGCTTTCTCTTTGTTTTATTTTACTCCTTTTACTAAGTATTTAATTTTATTACTACCTAAAGAAGTTAGTAACTAATTATAAATAAAAACTTACTTTACTTATAAGTAAAAGCTATAAGTACTTTATTATAAGGGTTTTTTTAATATATAAAGTATACTATAATAAGCTCTTCCTAAAGTAATAAATAAGCTTTATATAATAATAATAAGTATAAGATATATTAAAAGAAATAAAGTAAGACTTTATATAAAATAAAAAAGCTTAATATTCTTTATCTTTTAATTATATTCACTTTAAATTTAATTTTAACTTTACTATTAAGCTTAATATAGTATTAGTATTATAAATAAATAAATAAGTATAATTAAAAAATTATTAACTTAAAGAAATATAATTTACTTATAGGTCTTAAAGATAAAACCTTTAGAGAAGAGACCTAATATTATAACTTAATAAGTTATAGGTAATACTAGTCTTACTAAAAGCCTAAAAGTATAGGTAGTATAGTATCTTATAGAGAATAGAAAGACTACTAAGATAATATAAAAAAATAACTCCCCTAAAATAAAAAAAGCTATAGTATAAGTTATATAGTAATAAGAAAGACTAAGATATAATAAGTAGTCTTAAAATAATACTATTATCTCTAATATAGTCCTAAGATAAAACTAATCTTCTAAGAGTAGTCTAAGATACTATTAAGAAATAAAAAGCTTATATATAAGTTAAATTAATATATACTCTAAGATAGACTTCTATAGTGTTTTAGTAATTAACTTATAATACATATTATAATATCTTTTAGATATTAACCTTAGAGTTTATTTAATAGTTTAGCTATATAAGCTACCTAAATAACCTCTAACTATTTAGCTAATTACTAAATAATACCTTAATATATATACTAGTTTACTATTACTAAGTATTAGACCTTAGTTATACTTTTATTAAAAACTCTATTATTAGATATCTAACTACAGTATTTAGGCTAGTCCCTTTATTATTTTATAGGATATATTATATTATAATACTAGTAAGTTTTTTAAAGTAATAATAACTACCTATATACTTATATTTTAGCCTAGGTTTAGGTTATTACTAAAGAGTCTAAAAATATAATAAAAATAGAAAATAAAAGTATATTTAATACTTTTATTTTATATAATTAATTATAGGGTCTATAAAAGTTATTATTTTATTTTATTTATAATAGTTTTATTATTAACTAGTCTCTTTAGTGCTTTATTTAAGGCTATTTTTATAAGTTTACTAATAAGGTTATTATTACCTATAATTTATTAAACCTTTTAAATCTTTTATTACTTATATAACTATTATAAAACTATAATATTAATTATTACTTATTTTTCTTTTATAATAGTTAGCTTTATAATATACTTATATAATAAGTATATATTAGTATAGAGACTTATAAAGATAGTTAGTAACTTAAGGTAACTAGTTACTTACTTTATAATTATAAAGATACTATAAACTCTATTAGCTTTTATAACTATACTATAAATATTACTAGTAAGTATACTTTCTAATACTTATTTATACTTTATTATACTAAAATAAATAATACTACTAGTTATTTTAAACTAGTTATTAAAGATATTATTAGTAGTTTTTTTAGTTATAAAAATAATAATAAAACTTAACTATAAAGGTAAATCTTTATTATTAGTAAATAAACTATTAATAAATATAAAAAGGTTTATATTAGTTAAGTTTATTAAGTAAATAAATAGTTTATAGTCTAAGTTACTTATTTATTATTTAATATATTAGTTTAGTATAGTAATCTTATTAGTACTTTATTATTAGTATTATACTATAATAAAGTAATTAAAGTATACTTTAAGTTACTAACCTAATATAATAAAAGCCTTATAAACCTATTACTTAATATATTTCTTTATAATATTAAATATACTTACTTTAATAAGTTAAAGTTTTTTACTTTAATCTTTTTACTTAAAAATAAGTAAGCTATTTATAGTTAATAAACCTACTTTACTATTAAATATAAGAAGGCTATTAATAGTAAAGGTTTTTTTCAGCTAACTATAAAGTTTACTTTTATAAGCTTTTTATCTTTATAAGTAATAAATACCTTATTTAAGAAATTAAGAGTATTATTACTTTATATTTTTACTACTTTAAAGTTTAAGTTATATTTTATAGATAAGTAAGTATAAGTTATAAAATAAAGTCTTTATCTAAAGCTTCTCTTTATAGTAATAAGTATATATTATCTAGTAGTATATACTAGCCTGTATAATTCTATAGAGTAGTTAGATTACTTATATAATACTACCCTTAAGATAGAAATACTAAATTTACAGTAAGAGGTATACCAAGATAGTCTAAAATAACTATATAGTTAATTAAAAGTATACTTAAGTAATATTTTTAACTATAAAATAAATTTATAAAGTTCAAGTATTATTATAGTAATTATAAATATTAAATATTAGCTAATATATTATATAGTTAAAGATTAAGTAAAAATAACCTCGTTACTATTACTTATATAACCTTAAATTATAACGTAAAACTTCTTATATAGTATTGTATTAATATAGCAGTTTACTTTAAACCCTTATAAGTAGTCTATTATAGCTTACCTAGTGCGTATATGATATTATAATATATAAAAACCTAGTATAAATACCTCTAACCTATACTATATCTTAATATTCTAATATAGTAGATAATACCTAATAATAAAGAGTAATAGCTAAGTTTAACTTAACTTTAACTATAGCTTACTAGCTATATAATGCCCTATTAAACTCTAGTAGAGGGTTAAAAGCCTTAAACATTAAGTTATATATAGTACTAAAGATAGCTTTACTTATAACCTTACTAGCTATAGCTGGTTATCTAAAAGACAGTAAGCTAGCCCCTAGGCTCTAGTCTTCCTCTTCCTATTATTATTAAAACATTTATAAATAACACTAAGTACCCTTAATAAGATACTCTTTGTAAGCCTTAGAAACCCTTAGCCTAAGGTTCTTTAATAGAGAGACTATAATACTATAAGTATTATATATAGAGACTATAAAAGAACTACTAACTATATAGTTACCCTTAGTATTAATACTATTAAAAGGGGGTTTAATCTTTTAACCCTTCCTCTACCTCTATAGGTAAGTATAGTAGTCTTTACCCTAGAGTTCCTACCTAAAAACTAGGCTAGTAAGATAGTAGAGTAGATTTACTATAAGAAAGGTAAAATTACCTTTAAAGAGGTTAAGGCTCTTTAAAGTAATCTAGTAGCCTAGTATTACTTCTAAGACGTTATAAGGGTAGTAATAGAGGCTATATAGTATAGCTATAGTAGATAGGTCTACTAGTAATAAGTAAGTTATATTATAATAAGTACTTAGGATATTTACTAATAGTAATAGTATAATAATAGTTAGATTAAATTAAGTAAGGGCTTACTTATTTTTTCTTAGTCTAGTTAGGTATAATAGGAGGGGGAAAGTTATTATTAATAAAAGCTTTATATATATATAATATAAGGCTAGAAGCCTATTAATATTATTATAGCCTTAGCCTTAAAGCCTTTATATACCCTTTATATTATAAGCTTACTTAGGTAATTTAGGATACTACAAAAACTATAAACTAATATATTAATGTTTAAGTTAATAATATATATACTATTATCTAAGAGTTGTTTTTAAAGTCTTCTTTTACTTCGTAAACTATCTATAATATTAGGGCTTATATAAACTAAGAGAAACTAGGTATATATTTACTAACTATAGTATTAATTAAGCTATTTAATAAGTAAAATATCTTATATGGAGTAAAATAGGTAGATAATAAGCTAGATTACTTTATTAGCTTTATTTAGACCTTTTTTTATTATCTTTAAATATAAAAGTAATCCCTTAAGGTAATTAGCTTTAATAATACTTATAATACTAATTATATTAAGCTTACTTTATTTTAAGCTACTAAATAAACTTATATTAAATTTATTTATAATATTATATTTAGTTTTATTAATAATAAAAAACTAAAGAGGTTTTAATTTTTATTAGTAAATATAAACTAGTTTATAGACTAAGACTTAGTTTATTACTTTACTATTATTATTATAAACTATAAAACGTAAATAAAGGCTATACTAAATAAGTAGTCTTTATATATTTAATAATAACTTTATATTTACTATATTAATATTAGTATTATATTTAAAGTTAAATAAAAGTAAACTAAAAACCTTAGCTATACTAGTAATAGTACTAGATTTATTAATAAGGGCTACTAGCTACTAATATAAATAATAACTATACTTAGTACTAAAAATAAAGCCTATATTAATATACCTATTAATTAACTTCTTCTTTATATATATTATAGGGTCCTTATAATATAAAAGTATATTATTTTTATTATAATTAAATAAAATTTTAAAAAAGCCTAAGTAAAGCTTTATAAAGAGTTTAATAACTAATACTTAATCCTCTAATACCTCTATATAATATACTTACCCCTAAGAGTATAATAAGCTTACTATTTTATTTAAAAATACTAAAACTTTAATATTTATATTACTTTTAATATAAAATTAAGTAATAATAATATTAAAAGTTATTTTTTAAATAATCTTAGTTACTTATATTAACTTACTAATATTATATAAAAAGTAATTTAAAAGTTATACTTTAAGTAAGCTTATACTTTAGATAAAATACTTATAAATAAAAAGTATATAGGTTTTTACTTTAAGTATTTAAATAAACTTTAAATAATATATTTTTATAGTATTTTATATTAACTAAAACGTAATATAACTTAGTAAAAAAAGTAATATCCTCTAATAAAAAGCTATTTTTTACTTCTTTTAAAGTATATAGCTTAAACTATATTATTTTAATTTAGCTAAGTATTTTATACTACTATAAAGTCTACTTTAAAATACTAAATTTAGGTACTTTTAGTAAGTAAAAAGTATACCCTTAGTAGTATCTTTAAGAAATATCTTTCTTTAATTTATATTACTAAATCTTTAATCTAAAATTACTATATTCTTTTATAGTAGGCTAAAGAATATAGTATAGTTAGTCTTATTATAACTAGCTTTACTTAAATTAGGCTAGTTAGCTAGTTATACTTATACTACCTATAGTAGCTAGGGTATAAGTAAGAGAAAATAAAGCTATTTACTAAAACTAAAAATATATTAATATTAGCTAGGCTTATATAAGAGGCTACTTAGCTAGGTTAAAGCTAAATATTAAGTTTATTTTAGTTATAAAGAAGAAGTTAGTTTAGTATTCTTAGTAAAGAAGAAGTAATTAGGAATTATATAAGTAAATAAATAATATAACTTAGTATTTAAAAGACTTAAAGTAAGTAGAAAATAATCTATAGTAATTATAGGTCCTTATAACTATATTATAAGAAAGTTATATAATAGGTTAATAAGACTTAAATTAAAAGTAGGAGTAGGGAGGGTTATAAATACTAGGTTAAAGGGGCCTTTTTTATAACTATAATAAATAAGCTCTAGAGGAGACTCTTTTTATAGCTATAAAAAGGGCTCTTTTTAAAGCCTATTTCTTATAGTAATATAGGTTAAGTAGTTAATTTAGCTTTATAAAATAGTAGAACTATACTGTTAGTATATTTCTACTTACTACCTTTAGGGGAAAGGACTAGATGTTTTAAATAATTAAAGAGCTAGATACTATTACTAATATAAAGGTAAGGCTAATATATTAATTTTTAATACTAGTGTATTAATTTCTATTATTCTATAGTAATTTATAAGGTTATTTATTTTTTTATTTCTTTTTCTTTATTATATTAGTAACCTTTTACTGTTTTGTTCTGCTTAATATATTTACTTTTATTTTATTTTATTTATTTATTATTATATCTTTATAGGTTTATTATTTAATTTTTTCTTTTTTTAATACTATTTCTTTCTTTAATCTTTTTACTTTACTAGTAAGTTACTAATAATATCTACTAAAATATATATTATCTTTATACTAAAAGTTATATACTATGTAATATAGTAAAGGGTTTTAACGTTCTTTAGGGTAATATACCCTATATTTACTATCTTAGTTAGCTATTATATAACCTAATAAACTTAGTATATTATACTACTAATTATGTTACTTATTATATAATATATATTCTTAAAGAAATACTCTATAGTAGATTATTATTAGTTATTATAAATCTTTTATTATTAAAGTATTACTAATACTTTAATAGACTTTTAATAAACTTATAAGTATTACCTAAGTAACTTAAAATTAATTTACTTACTTTTTTAAGTAGGAAAAAAAGTTATTTTACCCTTTTTTAATAAGAGTATACATAATAAGTAGTAAAAGCTATTTAATTTACTTAAGTTTTATTACTAAGTATATCCTAAACTCTTAATTATAGTTTAATAAGTAAAATATATAGAGGCTTATTTTATAAAAGCTTACTTTTAATAAAGAATACTTAGCCTTAATAGTCTTAATTTAAGTAAGCTATTACTAAGCTTTTACTTTTTTTATTTATCTTAATTAGTAGTACCTAGGGTTATATACTCTATAGAAAAGCTAATATACTTTAATAACTTAAAAGCCTTAAACTTAGTTATCTTTATAATAATAGTAGAATAAATACCTTATTTTAATTAATTTTAAGTTTTAATTAATATTAAAAGTTACCTTATAGAGATATTAAATAATATTCTACTAAAGTCTTATATTAAAATAAACTTTACTAAAAAGTTAAGAAGTATTATTAAAATCTTATTTTATTTATTTTATTAGTTTTATTAGTTTAGTACTTATATTATAAAGTATAAAAATATTACTCCCTAAAGAAGCTTAAATACTATTACTACTTTTATAAAATACTATAATAACTATAAAAAGAATAAGTTTAATATTAATAATACTAATAATTAATTACTTTTTTGTTATATAGTTACTATTTAGGGTTATAAAAAAGGTTTATCTTGCTTTACGTATAAATAGATTTATTATAAAAAAGTTTATTAAAAAGGGTTATATTATCTTTTACTATTTTATTTTCTTTTAGATAATAACCTAAATTAAAAGATTTAACTAGTAATTCTCTTAGTTATAATAGTAAAAGTATTAAACTACTCTTAATATCTTTATTTTACTTTTTTTATTTTAAGGCTTATTTTATTATAATATTATTACTTTACCTAGTAAAAATCTTTTATTTATTATATACTATACTTTAACTAATATTTATATAGTTATATAGACTTAAAGATTTAACTTTACTAACTTTAAGTAAATTATTATTAACCTTTATATTAAGTTAAAAGGTTTTTAATATATAATTTATACTTTTAAATTTAATAATAAAAACTATTTTAAAGTAGTTATAGTACTTTATTCTACCTTAGTAAAAGTTTCTTTATTTCTAAAAAAGCTTTTTAGTAAATAACTTATCTTTTATAAGTAGTTTCCTTTACTTATCTTTCTATTTTTTAAACTTTTATACTTAACTTTTATTTTACCCCTTAGTTAGAGTATTATTATTATAAAACCTTTTAATATATATATATAGTAAGTAGGCTAATATAGTAAGTAGGCTACCTTATCTTACCTTTCTACCTTTTATATAAGTTAATTTAACTATAATATATAAAATTAATTAAAACTACTTATTATCCCCTTCCTTATTACTATCCTAAACTACTTTATAGGTTTATATATTATATTTAGTTTTTCTATAATTACTATATTATTATATATATAGTTTACTACCTTCTATATAACCCTCTATTTAAGGGTTATTTTTTTCTCTAGTATTAATACTACTTTTATTTATTTATAATACCTTTACTTTAGTAGTATTAAGTAACCCTCTAAGATATAGTTAGGTTTTTTTTACTTTCTATTACTTACTTAGTACCTCTATCCCTATATAAAGCCTATAGTTTTTAGCCTTAAAAATAGTAACCTTATATAATAACTTACTAATTCCTTTAGCTTAGAGGTTAATAAAGTTATATATTATTATTAGTATAATACTTTTAAGTACTTAGATCTTCTTTTTAAGGAAAATAGTACTTTATATACCTTCTATTACTATAAATAGTATCTTTAGGTCCTAAGAGCTTTAACTACTTAGATATAAGCTTAATAGTATTAGTGTTTTTAGCTTAAAATTTAAATAGAAAATAACTACTTTAGGGTTAAAAAGTATAAGGCTTACCTATCTAAAACTAGATTATATATTATTTTTACTTATTAAAGTAAAAAACTATTACTTTAAAGGTAAAATAAAAGTTATTTTTTATAATATATAAAATTTATATTTATATTATTTCCTTAATTTTCTTTTTATATAAGTATTTTAATAAGTTAAAGTACCTTATATTAAGGGGTTAAAGCTTATATAATAAATAAAAAACTATATAAAAAGTAATAATATTTTATTTCTTATAGTATTTATTAAAATTAATTAATTTATAGTTATTATAGCTATTAAGTATTAAGAGGTAATAAAAACCTTTTATATAAATCCTTATATACTAATTAAAGTACTTTAGTTAATTTAAGCTAGTTTTATTTATTATTTATTTAATTTTACTTAAATAAATATACTATATAGCTAAGAATTAACTATTAGTATACTAAAAGAAAAAATAATATTTACTTTTTATAATAATATATAAAAGTAATACCTAGCTATCTATATATATACCCTAAATAATAAAAACCTATTTATAATTACTAAGCTACTTTATATAAGGCCTTCCCTTATAGTTAGAAGTTATAATAACTTTTATATATAATAGTATTCCTATTAAGAAACTAATTTTATTAAAATTATAGATAGTATAATCCTATATCCTATATTTTATAATTATATTTTATATAAGTATAAATTAGCCTTATATAATTATAGGATCCTTAACTAAAGCCCTCTAATAGTTAATTTAACGTTAAAATTATATCTTTTACTAGGGTTATTATTATATAAAGTTCTCTACCTATTAGGGTTTAATATATATTATATTATATTTAGAAAGGAGTTAATTAGCTATATCTTATATATCTTCTTATTATAGGGGAAAACTTTAATTAATAAGGTAGAAGCTTATTTAAGAATTACCTCCTCTTCTAATATAGTTATCTTTATTAATTTTAAATATATCTTAGTTTATATAATGTATTTAGTGCGTTAGTATTAGAGTGTTATATAAGGGACCTTAAAGATAGAAGCTACTTCTTATATAGATATTTTTAGGTCTTTTTTAATTACCTAGATAGTAAGGATAATATAGCTTTTAATTAAGGTAGATTATATATTTATATATAGAGAAAAGTTTATATAAAGGTTAAGATAGTAGAAAGTAAGAAAAGTAACCTACTTACTATGTTAGCCTGCTTACTATGTATATACGTTATACTACTAGTTTATAAATATAACTATTTACTTATTAAGAACTTTATATTTCTATATATAGCTCTTAGTTTCTTTAAGTTATTTACTTTTTTTATAGCTTTAAAAGACCCTTTAGTAACTACTTTATATATACTTATTACTCTTTTTTAGTGTTTTATTATTACCTTTTAGCTCCCTATTATTACTCTATTAAATATATATCCTAAGAAGTATACTAAATATTACTAAATAAAAAAGCTTTACCCTTTTACTTTACTTACTTCTAAGGTATTAAAGTCTAATATACTAAATATTCTTTTAGCTTATATAAAAAAAGCTATAATAGAGTAGTAAAGATTTATAATAAAGTATAGTAATAAAAGCCTCTCTATAGTATTAATTAATATTTAAAATATAAATTTATATTTTTAGTATTAAATAAGCTAACTATATATAGTTATAAAAGTATAATTAACTTAAAGAAAAGCTAAAGTAATAGCTAAAGAAAGTTAAAGTTAATTAATATAACTTTAAGTAAAAAAATAAATATTATCTTTAGTAATCTTTTATTATTAGTCTTTTTATACTTTACTTTTTATTTATTAATTAAAAGAATAATTAGTTATTTTTACTAAGGGGTCTATAAATTAGTTTTTATTTATTTAGTTTTATTAAAATATAAATATTTATTTACTAATTAGAATATTCTTTATATATTTCTTAATATAAATACTATATATAGCTACTATTTATTAAGTATTTAAAAATATATCTTTTGTTTTTATATATTATATATAACTAGTTAACCTACTTATTCTACTAAGTATCTTTAGTCTTTTAGTAGTCCTTATATAATAATAACTTTTTTATGCTTTACTTCTTTAGTTTACTTTTAAGTTATTAAAAAATTAACTAAAAACTACCTTTTTTTACTAATTATTCTATAGTTTAATTATACTTACTAAAAGTATATTATATATTTAGTAATACTATTTTAGTAATATATTTAATATACTTATATATTTAGTTACTATATAATAATAACCTATATAAAGTAAAGTATTAGTTTTTTATTCTTTAAGTAAAGGTTTTTTATTAGTAGGCTAATTATATCTTTATATTTATACTCTTTAGGGGTATATTTATTATTATATCCCTTTATATATAGTTTTATAGCTTTTAACTACTATTACTATACTTTTACTTATAGTTTTATAATATAGTTAACTTATTTTTTTACCCCCTAGATAGTTACTTTATCTATTAGTAGTATATACTTAATATACCTTAGGTTATAGTTATATAAAGCCTCTATTAGTAAAAAGGTAGTAGTTAAATATTAGCTATTATTATATATAAATTTAGCCTTAGAGAGTTATACTACCTATTAACTAGTTAAGCCTTTAGTATAAGCCCTAAGATATTTCTCTAGGGTTAACTATATTTATTTTATCTACTTATTTATCTATAGGTAGTATACTATAAATAGTTAATAATAGATTACTTATTTAATAGTAAGTTTATATTGAAATATACTTATAATTAACTTATTATAGTTACTTATAATACCTATAGGAGTCTTAAATCTATATTTTACTTTTTTATATTAAATTTAAGCTAGTTAGGCTACTAAAACTATTTTTTATATAAAGACAATATTATAAGCTTTATTATTTAATATATAATAAGTAAAATATTATTATACTTAGTATAATTATTTTAAAGGCTTAGTAATAATCTTATAATAAAATCTATATTAATTTCCTTAAATAGGTATATTAGTATTATTAAAGGTTATAACTTCTTATATAGCTTATACCTTAGTACTTTTATACTTTAATACTCTTACTATAACCTTGTATATTCCCTTATATTACTAAAAATATTAAGCTAATTAAAAAACCTTATAATAAGTTTCTAAGTTTTATTTATATTTATATACCCTATTATTAGGTTATTATAATATAAGTAAATAATTACTAATCTTAATAATATATTTCTAGGGAGAAAATCTTTTATAGAAGAAGGTTTTTTTATTATTTAAGTAATAACCCTTATATTCTCTAGTAAGTCTATAAGCTTTCTATATATATATTTAATAGTCTTTATCTTTAGTCTATAGTCTATAAATAAAGTCTTTTAGGGTATTAAAGAATTATTAAAGAATTACTATTTTATAGTTTATAAGTTTATTTATAACTTTATATAAGATATATTACTTTAAAATAATAATCTTAACTTTAGGTATTTCTTTCTCTTTTTTAGGTTTTTACTAAGCTCTCTATAATATATCTTAGCTTTTTTAACTATAGGTATTTATATTTATAAATTTTATAGTAGTATCTAAAGACTCTTAGGTTTACTAAGAGCTTTAAAATAAAAAGACCCCCTTTTTTATTAAAGCCCTTATAGCTTATATAAATACTATAGCTATTTTACTATCTTCTTTAGTTAATATAATAGGTTACTATACCTATAATAAGAACTATTTTCTTAACTTTAATTTTTTAAATAGTATAAAGAGAATATTATTATATACTATTTTTTCTTTATATAGTTTAGTCTCTTAAATAAACTATTTATAAGATTTATTATCCTTAGTTAATATTAGATATTAAAGTTAAAAGCTAATAACTTATAAACTTATTTTATTAACCTTTTATAAAGGTTTTATATTAATATACTAATAATAGTTTTTAGTATCTAATAGTCTATAAAAACTAAAAATAACTTTAATATCTCCTATAAGTAGTAAGCCTAGTATTTTAGGTTTTTAATAATTACTAGTAGCTCTTATTATCTTATACTTTATTTTTACTTTATATTTATTAACTTCTATAAAGCGTAAATAACTAATCTTTATTATTATTTTTAAAGCTATAATAATATACTTAAGGTAGCCTTTTAAAATATATTAATTTTAACCTTTAATTTTTATATAAAGTTTTAGTATTATAGTATTATTATTAAATAAAAGGCTATCTTAAGGTTTTTAAATATAGCTTATATTTTAAGTATTTATATAAATTCTCTTTACTTTTTTTTAATTTACTACCCTTAAAGAGGGAGGTTATTAATATAATAATACCTAAATACTTTAAGATAAACTATTTATAAAAGTTATAAAATCCTAAGAATACCTAAATTTCTTTAAAAAAGCTAAGTAGTTTTTATTTAATACCTACTTATATATAGTTTTTATTTATTATTATACTTTTAGGTATAATTATATATTTTAAAATATTTATTCTCTAAGTATAGAAGTTATATTTACTTAATACTATATAAAGTTATACTTTATATAGTTTTTAGAAGACTTTCTTAAGGTTTTTAGTATACTATTTTTTTATTTTAGAATATATTATAATATTATTTATATATATAATATTATATATATTTAGTAGTTTAGTAAATACTTAGTAGATATATACTTAACTTATAATAAGTATATTAGTTAATTTAAATAGTATAACTATATATTTAAAGTAATTATATTTTATATAAAATATTACTTTTTATTAATTTAAAGGCTTAAACTAAATATAATAGTAGGTATCTTATAAGTTAATCTTTAAAACTTATTTTACTGCTTCTAGTATCTTTAGGAGTTTATTAATAAGTAGTAAAAGGTATTAGTCTTTAATAGTAACCTTATTTAATTCCCTATAGTTAATATATAGTTACTATATATTATCTTTTTTAAGTATAAAGAAAATAAATACCTTAGTAATACTTATTAATACTTATATATAGCTATTTACTAGGTTTTTAGTAATTTAGTCTTAAAGCTTTTTAAGCTATTATTAGCTTAAGAGTTAAATTAGTTTATATAGTAGCTTTATACCTTTAATAAAGTTTATAAAGTATTTTATATCTAAAAGTAGGTTAATATTTTTTATTATTTATTTATTAAAGGTATCTTACTTTAATTTTAGTTTAACTAGTAGTTTTACCCTAAAAGTTAGTTTTTTTTCTTTTAGTTAAGGTTATTATAGTTACTTTATTTTTAATAATTATACTATAGATATAAAAAATATATATCCTTTTATAGTTTTTTATAACTTTTTATATAATTTAGTTAAGATTAATAAAAAATATATAGTTATACTTTTATATATATATTTTTCTTATAATAATACTTTTATTTTAGAGATCTTTATAATAATAGTAAGTCTATAAACCCCTTAGGGTTTCTTACTTTAATAAATAGTTAGTAGATCTTTTATAGGTATCCTTAAAAATCTATATAAAAAAGGTTATTTAATATACTACCCTTAGTACTATTTTACTTTTATTAAATCCTATAAGTATAAAGTATATAGTATTAGCTTTTTTAAGGTAAGTTACTATACTAGTTTAAAGCTAATAAAGTCTACTTATAAGTAAAAGTCTATATTAACTTTTACTACTTACTTAGTTTATTTTTATAAAGTAATTACTTTACTTTTAATAGTTTCTTTAATAAGTATTATTATTATAATATAATATATCCTATAGAATAATAGAGAGACTAGCCTAAGGTTATATATACTACTATATAACCTTCCTTAAGCTAGAGTATTATATCTATCTTTACTAGCTAAACAGTAATAACCTCCTTTTTTTTCTTCTTTTCTATTATTATCTTACTTAGTAATAATATAACTATTAATAATAATTACCCTTTTTAGCTAAACCCTATAAAACTAATACTAATTAGTAGTTAACTTTATAGTAAGTTACTACTACTATAGATTAATAAGGATTACTAAAAAAGACTATAATAACCTTACTAGGTAATAGCTTATCCCTATTATAAGGCTTTAATACTACCTAGGTAGAGATAGATTAGTACTTAGATTTATAATCTAGTAAAGGCCCCTCTAACCTCTATATCTATGATATAATAACCTTTAACTTTATTACTTTTAAAGAAGTTAACCTTTATAACCTTTAACTTATTATATCTCTTAACTACTTATCTTATTAACTAATAATAATAACTTTGTTATCTTTACCCCTTTAACTCTCTCTCTCTCTCTTTTTTTTATACCTATAGCCTACCTTTACTAATATTTTCTTTTACTTTTTTTTCTTTTTTTTAAGTAAAGAAAAAACCTTATTTATTAGTAGTAACTTATAGCCTCCTTACCTATATTAGTAGTAACTTATAGTTAACTACCTATATTAATAGTAAATAAAAAACTTTACTTTTAATAACTATATAGTTTCTCTATTAATTACCCTCCTTTAGTACCTTTATTTACTTACTTAATTCTATATACTAAATATAACTTAATAGCTTAGTTAATCTAGCTACTTTAAAAACTAAGGATATAACTTAATAAGTTAACTATATAATAATAAGTTATTTAAACTATTAACTTTATTTACCTTAGATTAAACTTCTTTTTACCTTTACTATTATAACTTTTTTTTTATCTTTTACCTTATTCTTTATTTTATTATTTATTCTATTTTTTATTTATTACTTTATTTATATTTTTACTTTATATTTTATTTATACTATTAGTAGTAATTCTTTTAATAAATAGATTTACCTCTTTATCTATAAATAAAGGAGAAGTAATACTATTTAAGAGGTTATTAGGCTAATAAAAAACTATATAATTTATTTTTATATAATAATAGCTATTAATTTATTTTTATATAATAATAGCTATTAATTTATTTTTATATAATAATAGCTATTATAAATAGTATTAAAAGATTTTCCTTTAAAAGGGGATAATAGAGTCTACCTTTATAATATTAACTACCTATATATTATCCTTAAATATTACTAAGGTTATATGTTTATATCCTTATAGAAGATTATAAATATCTAAGATATCTTTATTACCCTCAATTAACCTAAGTAAAAGAAAGTACTTACTAGTATTATTACTATTTAGATAGTTTAATATAGCCTTATAAACCTTACTAGTTTTCTACTATAAAATACGCTTATTAAGGACTTTAAAGATTAAAATATTAATAGCTTTTTACTTATACTTAAAGAGATTATTTAAGAGTTTAAAGACTATCTTATATATAAAGGGGTATAAGTATAAACTATAAAGAATATAAAGGTAATAACTAAGATCTTTAATAGTATTAATACTAATAACTTTTACCTCTAGACTTAGGTAAAGGTAAATAGCTATACTATAAAAAGTAAAAGCTTTAAGTATAAGCTAGCTAATAATAACTTTATAAATAATATTATAAGTATTATTTCTAAGGTAATATTAGCCTACTATTAACTTACTAACCTAGTATTAAACCTAGGTTTACTAAGACTTATTAATTAAAATACTTATAGTAACTAACTAATTAACTTACCTTTTATACTTAATACTAATATAATAATAATAACTATAATATTTTTTTATTACTAGTAATTTAGTAATATAGTAGTTAACTAACCTTATAAAGTTATATTTAGAGGAGTTAAAGTATAGTAGAGGAGTATATAAGTTACTTAAGTTAAAGTTTACTATTTTTTTAACTACTATTTTAAGGCTAGTATTTTATAAGATTAATTTACTAATACTATTTTAATTATACTTAAGGGGGTAGTATTTAACTTTTATATTAACTACCTTTATAATACCTTTAATAGTTATAGCTTTTATAATATAATCTTAAAAGTAAAAAGTACCTTTAAAATAAAAAAAGTATACTAATTAAACTTTATAGAGCTTTAATAAATTAACTTTATAACTATTATATATAATAACCTTAATAAAATAAAGGCTAAGGTATTAAAGTTACTTATTATAAAGATTATAACTTTTTTTTACTTTATTATAAGAATTAATATACCCTTAGATATAGTACTTTATAATATACTACTTAGCTTTTATTAAAAAGTAAAAGAATACTCTTTTATATTATTTAGCCTAACTATAACCTTTATTAGTATATATATATAACTATACTTTACTATTAGTAATATAGCCTAGTTTAAGTAATAATATTATTAGTACTTTATAAAGATAAAAAACCTTAACTTTAAAAGTAATAATATATACTAAATTAACTATATTTATAATAGATAAAGTAGTTACTAGTAGAGGTATAGTAGTACTTACTATAGTTACTATAATAGTAATAGTAATAGCCTAAGGTATACCTTTAACTATAACTACTATAACTAATAATAGAGGCTTAATAGCTATAATAACTTAAAGAAGTATTTTATCTATAGTAAGTAAAGATACTAGTTAACTAAATACTTTAAAGATATAAAGTAATAATTATATTAAAGGTATAAAGACTAATACTTCTCTAAAGTATTATATAAAAGCTTCTATTAATTTATTACTAACTATAAAGAGCTTAAGTTACTTAATTTTAATAATAAAGATTATAAGAAAAGAATAATAATAATAAATTAGGTATAGTATTCTTTATATTTATAATATTCTTTAGCTTAGCTACTATTAATACCTTAACTCTTTTTTTTACTCTTTAAAACTAGTTACCTTTATACTTTATTATAAAAGAGGATCTTTAAGGAAAAATAGCTAATATAACTTTATTATAAAAGATACTTATAAAGTAACCTTAATATAACTATATAACACCGCTTTCTAGAATAAGGTTATATATAAATTAAGACACAAAGTAGTATTTAGAAATACCTTACTTTAGAATCTTTAGGAGAGAATTAAGCTACTTTTAACCTAATAAATTACCCCCTACGTAAGATCCCCTTTATAATAGTTATAAGCCTAGCTTTAACTTAATTATAAGTACTATAATCTCCTCTATTATAAAGAAGGGTTTTATATAGAAAATCCTTTTTAAAAATTACTTATTTTTTTATATATTTATACTTTAAGTTATAATAACTTATTATATATTAAAAACTATCCTATAAGGCTACTACTTAAGCTTATCTTTATTATTATATTATTAAATATATTAATTAGTCTACTAACTAACTAAAAACTATATAGACTAATAACTATATATAAAAACTAGTTTCTATAGTTTATAGTATTTTACTTTTTAGTAACTACTTAAGATATTTAGTACTTTATTAATCTAAATAGATATAAAGAACTTTTATAATACTTAGGGGACCCTTCTCTTATTAAATATCTTAAAAACTAAAATAATAATAAAATAGCTAATTATTAATAGGCTTTTTATATTTAAGATACCCTCTTTATAGAAGATAAAACTAATAATAATAAGCTAGTAAAACTAAAGAACCTAATAGTTAATAATAAAGCTATAAAAAATAACTAACTAGTTAAAATAAAAGATACCTTATTAAAAAAACTTTATATCTTTAAATAATAAAAAGTAAATAACCTTTTAACTTTTTAAGTTAACTTTATTATTATAAAAGATATTATAAATAATATATAGATATAGCTCCTTAATATTAAAGATAACTTTATACTTTAAATAATAATTTAAGTTTTTTAAAGATAATATAACCCCTCTTATAATAGTATAAGTAGATTTATATATAAAGAATATAATAAAGTTTTCTTTTATACTATCTTAATTAAAGATCTTATAAAATAATATATAGACTAATACTATATACTTATAATAGCTAAAGCTTTTAAGATCTCTAAGATTAAAAATACCCTTATAATTAAGATATTCCTATATATAGTTAAGTATTAAATAATATTATTATAAGTAGTAAATAAGCTAAATACTATTTTAAAAATAAAGGTTTTTAGGGGGGCCTCTTTAACCCTAAGAAACTATAAAGACTTACTTAGCTAAATTATCCTTATAACTTTACTAAGAACTTATAAAGTAATAAGGGTATATATAACCCTTACTAGTAAACTAAAGCCTTTAGCTAACAAAAAATAATATTATAAATACCTCTATAGGAAGTTATATTATATATAGACTTTAAATATATATAGAATAGTAGAATATATACTTTATTATAAATTAAGTATCTTTAAATATAAGCTAAAAAATATACTCTTAAAGAAAACTAATACTAAGTTAACTAAACTTATATAGAGTAAACTCTATAATAAGCTAAAAAAAAGAGATAAATAAAGAGAAAAACCCTAAAAATAAACTCTATAAAACCTTTTTATTTACCTATAATAATTATTATAATAATAATTAACTTAAGTACCCTTATAGAGGCTACCTTAAAAAAAAACTTATTTACTCTTAAAGTATTCTTAACCTTAATTATAGGATACTATTTATTTAGTAAAAGTACTATTTATAATAATTATAGAAGACTTTATATTATAAATAATAAGTTACTTTTTAAGCTTAGACTTTTTAAGATAAACTTTAAGGATACTAATGTAAAAGTAAGCTTTATATTATACTTAATTAATAGTTATAGTAGATATATAATAAAGGGTTTATTATATAAAGCTAATAGACTAGCTATAATAAACCTTATTTTAGAAAATATTACCTTTATTCTAAGTTTTTATATTAATATTACTTTAAAGTAACTTATTTATAAAATAAGTATATAGTATTTTAGATATAATTATATACTTTAATTTAGTATTATAAAAATAGTCTTATATTAAGATAGTTATAGACTAAAAGTAATATTATTTTCCTTAAATATAAGCCTATTTTATTATACTAGAATTCTTACTATAAAGGAATCCCTTATAGCCTTATAGTAGTATTTAATATATAAGTCTTTATAATAATATATTAGAAATTATAATATACGCCTATAGACTAAAGTAATAATACCTATCTTTAGTACTTATATACTAGCTACTTTAGTTCTAAAGCTTTTTTAAGACTCCTAATTAATACTTAGTAGGTAAAGATTAAAGAACTAACTTATATTAAGTATAAGTACTATATAGCTACGTATATAAGTAAAGTTATTTTAAAATAAATATCTAAAAACTAATTAATATACTTATATTATAGAATATTATAGGATCTCTTTAACTTCTTAACTAGGTTTAACTAATTAAAGTAGTTACTTATAATAGGAGATAAATATATATTTTATCTCTTTAGTATAGTACTTTTAAGTAAGATATATAAGGATATTTTCCCTATAATATATAAATTTATTATATAGGTATCTTAGTAATAAGGTATTATTAGGATATAGAGGAAGAATAGTGGGTTACGTGTAGTTATATAACTTACTACCTATAGTAAAATCCTCTACCTTTAAAAAATAGTCTACTAGTAGCTCTCCTTTAAAATAGATAAACTACACTATAACTATACTATTATTTACCCCCTATATAAATAATAGTAAGGTATAAGACTATGTTAATTAAACTAAGATATCCCCTTTAATAACTATAGTTAAACTAATATTATTTAATAGTTAAATTCTTTAACTATAAATTAATAAGGTTTACTATATATTAAGTTTACCTCTTTTACTACCTTATCTATTATAAAAGTTTATAATTAATAAGTATTAATAGAGACTTTTTTATTTCCTTAGTTTATTACTATAAAAGGTATATAGTAAGTTACTATTAAAAATCCTTAATAACTAACCTATCCTATTATAACTATTATAATAACTACTAATAATAATATAAACTTATAAAAGTTATAGTAACTACTAGTCTCTATATTAATAAAGATATATATTAACTATACCTACTTTAGTATTAACTTCTTTCTTAATAAAAAAAGCCCTATAAAGATATTATTTTACTTTACCTATTAGATAGCTATCTAAAAAGAAAAGAATCTTTATAGTTAAGATCTATAAAAAGCCTATTACTATAAGTTTAAGGATTAGTCTATTAAGTTATTCTCTATAGTTAACTTAAAGGTATTAGGTATTTTTTATAACTTCTTTCTTTATTAAGGAGTCTTTTTTTTAAGGATAGTAAACCTATTACTCCTAAGCTTATTAACGTTATTAAGTAAGATTACTTTTACTTATAGACTAATAAAAAAATAAAAGCCTTATATACTAAGTATAGCTAGTTTAATAACCTTATTAGTTATTATAAGGGATTTATTTATAATTTTTAATATAAATATATTAGTTTAGAGTAATAATATTAGTTATAAATATAGTTATACTTATAAAGTAACTAATTATAAAGTAGTTAATTATAGTATACTATAGTAAAGATTAAATAGTAGCTTACTATAAGTTAACTAATATATAGTTATTTAGTATCTTAATAACTAACTATAACGTTTTTATTACTTTAACTACCTAAAGTATTATTAATATAGTTTAAATCTTAGTACTTTACTATCCCTCTACTAAGTTTAATAGTAAAATAAAATAGTCTAGCTATAGAACTTATTTAACTACTACTTTATTATTTAGTTATTAATATAAATAAAACTAAAGATTACTATAAAGTAATAGTATTAAATATACTTTATAACTTTACTTTTTACTAACCTATAAAGCCTCTATCTCTAGTATTATAGCCTATACTATAGTAATTAACTAACCTTATAAAGTTATTAACTAATAATATAAAATATAATAGTAAATAGTATAATATTTTTAATATAAAGTTAAGTATTTTTATAGATAACTATAGTAAAGTTAATATTTATACCTACTAGTTAGCTTTTACTTTCTTACTAATACTTTATAGTAAGGCTATTACCTTCTACTATTAATATATCTATACTACTAGTATTAAGGATTTTATAACTATAGTTAACCTTATTAAGAATTACTTTAAAAATACTAAAGTAACTTAGGCCTACTTTATAAAGTAGTATAAGACTACCTTTTTTTACCTTATATATAATAGCCTTAATAAAAATAAGTTATAGATACTTAAAATACTAATTAATAAGCTTATAATTATTTAATATACCTTACTTAAAAGCTTTTATAGTAATAAAGTCTTTAAGATATAACTTTTAAATATATATATAAATATATAAAAGTATAAACTCTACTTATTTAGCTTAGTGTTAATACTTAAGGGTATTACTAATTAGTTATATATATCTATAGGTACTATAGTTTAATAAAAGTAAGCTATCTATTACCTCTCTAGCTAGCCTATTAAACTTAATAAATAGTATTAAGTTAACTATACCTACTATAGTTAAAAATATAATAACTAATTTAATAGTAATAATAATAATAGTATTTACCTATTTAACTATAGACCTCTTTACCCTTATTAAGGTAACCTTAGTAATAAGAAGTACTATATCTACTATAAGACTAGTTATTAGTTAAGTAAGTATACTACTAATAAGTAATAAGAAGTATATAACTAATTTAAGGCTAACTAGTATATTTAAAATACTTTATATACTATATACTAATAGTACTTTACTTTCCTTAATATATATAAAGAATTAGCTTTTATACTTACTACTAATAATATTAAAACTAATAATAATAAAAACCTCTACTATTACTTTTAAGAACTTATAGTTAATAATAATAGTAATAATAATAAAGGATTATAAAATCATTTATTTTTTATAACTACTATATTTTTTAGTATTACCTTCCTTAATAAGAATATTTTTACTACTAACCTTATAGATTAATCTATTAACTATTAGCTTACTAAGGTTAACCTATATAATAATACTATAAAGACTCCTATAACTATATTTACTTTTAAAAGGTATTTAGTAAAGGTCTTCTAAGGTATTTTACCTAATATAGAAGCTTTAATATATTTAATACTAGGCTACCTTTAAGCCTTAGCTTTATAAACGATTTAGCTATATATAGTTATTAATAATACTAGTAAAGGCTAAGCTAATATTAGATTTAATAATAGTAATATAATACTATTAATTAATATTATTATAGTTATTATACCCTTTAGGTTTATTACTTTTTATATAGTATTAACTAATACCTTATTTTTTTTTTACTTAGCTAATATAGATTAATTATTTATTTACTTTAATAACTTTTTTAATATACTTTAATAAAGTAATATTTTTATACTTATTATCTAAAAATAGGGATACCTATAGATACTATTTAAACTACCTAAGTAAAGCTTAGTAAATAATTATCTTACTATTACTAAACTTTAGTAACTTTATTATTATTTTAGGTATTTATTAATTTAGTAGGTTTATAAGGTTATTTATAATATAGGCTATAATAATATTAAGATAAAGGTAATTAAGAGATTTACTAAGTACTATAAATACTATTAACTTTATAGTAGTACTTTTTTTTAATTTTAATTTACCCTATATAATAAGTACTACTTTAACTATAAGGTTATTATTAATATTATATACTTTAATAATAATAAGTTAGTTTTTTATATAATTAACTTATTTACTATATTTAATATAGTTTACTTTCTCTATAATATATTTACTAAGACTATATAAGAGGTAATCTACCTCTATTAAATTAATATATACTAAGGTTTACTTAACTTTATTACTATAGATACTAAGTATAACTATATATCTATAGAGTTTAATTATAAGGCTTAAGTAATAAGTATTTAAGTTAAAATTATACTAATTAAAGTATATTATAATATTAAAAAAGTTAAAAGATATTATATTATTCTTTACTATACTTATAATATTATTAAAAAAGAATACCTTAGTATCTTATATAAGTTAATACTTTAGATAGTAGTAAAAGCTTTTAATAATACTATAGGACTTAATAGTATTATCTTAACTCTTTTTATCTTTAGTGCCTATCTTTATATAATAACTAAGTTACTACCTTTACTTAATATTATTTAATATATAGCTACTATATATAAGGCTAATAATAACCTTTATAAGTACTTTATAACTTAATAAGTTAATAAAATATTAAATATATATAATAGCTTTATTATTATTATACTAAAGAGACTACTAATAAGTAGTTATATTTATATTTAATATAAGAAAAGTAGTTAGTCTAGACTATATAAACTTCTCTCTATTAATAATAAAAACTATACTATTAATATTAATAGCTTATATACCTTTTAATTTATCTTTATTAAACCCTTTTATAATAAGAATAATAAAAATAAGCTTACTATAGTTAATAAAAAGTATTTTACTTTTAATAATAATAATAATAGTAATATAGTTAATAAAAAAACTACTATAGATATAGTAGTACTTATTTTTATATCTAATAGTAGAGAGGTAACTATACTTCTATTACTAATATATTATAAGACTTAGTTTAAAGGTATAAAGTACTTATATATTAAGTTTATAACTAATACTATACTCCTACCTAAGACTAATAGTAATTACTATACCTTCTTATTATTAAAAAAGTAAAAGGCTATAAAGCTTACTACTACCCTATATACCTAGGGAGTTATTATTACTCTAAGTTAACCTTTTAAGGAGTTAACTACTAAGAAGTATTAAGGTCTTATTAACTATAGTATCTTTAAAGTTATTTAATATAACCCTAAAAAATATACTAGTTATATCTTTAAGTTTTATATAGTTTATAAAGTTAAAAATATTAATAAAAAACTATATAAAAGATTATACTTTATTATATAGGGTTACTTTAATAATAATAAAGAAAAAATCCTTATTTAGTCTCCTACTATTTAGTATATAAGTTAATAATTAATCTTTATAATTATACTGTTATTAATTTAATAAGGTTTAGTTATATAGATTTATAATATTACCTAAGCTTATACTTAGTTAGCTAATATACTTAAAAAACTAATTTATATTTTTCTTTTAACTAAGATTTATTATCTTTACCCTAAGGGATCTATTATAATTATTTAATAACTACTTTATAGGCTTATAAAGGTAAGTATTTACTAGTAGGTTACTTATACTACCTATTATAAGGTTAACTTTAATATAATAATAACTTTATATAACCTCTATTTACTTTTATTATCTTTAACTAACTTAGAATTTACTTTAATTAGTATATAGACTAATAATACCTTTAGACTTATTATAACTTAATTCTTTAACTAAGAGAATTAAAAGCTTACTAATATAAAACTCTTTATTAAGGTAAAGACTTTCCTTAAACTTAATAAGCTACTAACCTTTAATAGTAGTATTATTATAATTAATTTTACTAATAAATTAATTACCTTACACTAAAAAGGCTAAGAGAAAAAGTTATAACTTATTAACTTAACTATACCTACTATAAAAAAAACTATATTTAGTAATATATTTATAAAGTATATATTACTTTTATTTATTAACTAAAGACTTATTTTAATTTATTTACTATAGCCTAATATAAAGACCCTAATAATAAGGCTATTAAAGTACTTAATTATTAATTAAAGTAGTAAATAAACTTATTTAACTATAGCCTTTAATTTATTTTACTTAACTTAACTATTACTAAGTTATTTATTTTTATAAATAGCTTATTTACTAATAACTATAATATAACTTTATAGTTAGGTTTTTATATTATATTTATTAATAAGTTTATTAATAGTAATACTAGTAAGTTTACTATTAAAGGTAATATTTTTTATTTTTTATTAACTAAGTTAAAGTAAATTACTTATAGTATTTTTATTAGTAAAGTATATAGTATAGTTATAAAAGTTAATATAGTTTATACTATTTTTATTACCCTTACTATAATTACTAATAAACTAAAAGTATTTATAATCCCTATAGTTATACTTACTAAGTTATACTCTTTCTATAAGTACTTTATTAAACTTAGTACTATATAAGAGAAGTACTTTATAATTAATATTATAGCCCTCTACTAGTTATATAAGAGAAAAGAGCTTTATAAAGTATAATAAATTAATAAAGAAAATAACCTAGTAAATAGACTTATAAAGTTATCCTTAAATTAATCTATTAAAAACCTTATTATAATAAATAAAACTAAGATATATATAAAGAGATAAGTAGTATAAATAAAAATATAAGATAAGTAAGTATAAATATAAATATAAGAGAAAAATATAAGTAAATATATATTATTTATAGGGTATTAGCTAATAGTAGTTAAGTCCTTCTAATAAGTAAATATACCTTTAATAGCTATAGCTAAAGAGAAATACCTTCTATTTAAAAAGGTATAAGACTATACTAAGGACCTATTAATTAATTATAAAGGAAGAATAGTTTTTCTAGGTATATAACCTAAAAAAGTATAATACTTTTTAGGCTTTTATTTTAGGAATTAATAGGGGGGTACTATATATTAATATAGGGGCACTACCCTTATAGGGGCACTACTATTTACTATTCTAATTAGCTAGAAAAAACAGTATATCTCCCTAAAGGCAGTAAGCGTAAATACACTAACATTATAATTCTACTATTATATTAAGCTAAATTAACTACTTAATCTATATTACTATAAGAAATAGGCTCTAGAAGGGGCCTTTTTTACGGCTATAAAAAGCACCCCCTCTAGAGCCTATTTCCTATAGCTATAAAAAAGACCCCTTCTAAAGCTTATTTCTTATAGCTATAAAAAGGACCCCTTCTAGAGCCTATTTCTTATAGCTATAAAAAGGGCCCCTTCTAGAGCCTATTTCTTATAGCTATAAAAAGAGCCCCTTCTAGAGCCTATTTCTTATAGCTATAAAAAGGGCCCCTTCTAGAGCCTATTTCTTACAGCTATAAAAAGGGCCCCTTCTAGAGCCTATTTCTTATAGCTATAAAAAAGGCCCCTTCTAGAGCCTATTTCTTATAGCTATAAAAAGGGCCCCTTCTAGAGTCCTCCTTACTCTTACTTTTACTTTAAGTTTTATAAAAGTATATATTTATATAGTTTTATAACTCTTAAATAAGGACTATATAACCTATAGATAAGCCTACTACTAAACTCTCTTTTAGTGTAGTTATAAAGATTTATTATTACTATAGATTACTTCTTACTAACTTTATATTCTTTAAATACTAAGCTATATTAGCTATTTACTTATATAATTCTCTATTATTCTCCCTTTACTAAAAATACTAGACTAGCTTTTTATTTATTATTAAGATAAGCTTAATATTTAGCTTTAACTTAGTTAATTTACCTTTTATATAAGCCTAGCTATTATTAACTTATTTTTACTTTTAGGAGGGTAGCTTTACTTTTTTCTATTTATACTCTAGCTACTATAGGTAGTATAAGTTTAACTAGTTAACTAGCTTTCTCTAGGTAAAGCTAGCTATAATAAAACTAACTATACTATATTCTTTAGCTTACTATAGAGGGATATAGTAATCTTTAAGTTAAGGATTTATTAGTATAAATTAAAAAAAATATCTCTTAAAGATACTACTAAGGGTATATTTTCTATTTACTAAAAGTAGCTAAATTTAGTATTTTTAAGTAGATCTTATAGTAATATAAAATACTTAGCTTAACTCAAATAGTATAGTCTAAGCTATATTCTCTAAGAGAAGTAAAAAATAGCCTTTTATTAAAGGGTATTACCTTTTTTACTAAGTAGTATTACTTTTTAATTAATATAAAATACTTTAAGAAAAGTATTATTTAAAGTTTATTTAGATACTTAAAATAAAAACCTATATACTCTTAGCTTATAAGTACTTTATTTTAAATATAAGCTTACTTAAAGTATAACTTTTAATTATTAATTATATCTTATATAATATTAATAAGTTAATATAAGTAACTAAAACTATTTAAGAGATAGCCTTTAATATTATTATTATTTAACTTTATATTAAAGGTAATATAAATACTAAAGTTTTAGTACTTTTAAATAAAATAATAAGCCTATTATACTTTTAAGGGTAAATATATTTTATAGAGGTATTAAAGGATTAGGTGTTAGTTATTAAACTCTTTATAAAGCTTTATTTAGGCTTTTTTAAAAGCTTCTTTAATTTTAGTAAAAATAATATACTTTTATATTATAAAGACCCTATAATATATATAAGGAGAAGGTTAATTAATAAGTATATTAATATAGGCTTTATTCTTATTACTAAGTATAGGTATTACTTATATTAGTAGCTAATAGCTTTTATTATTAGACTTACTATTATTATTACTATAGCTATAGTCTTTAACCTATTTTTACTTAACTTTAAGTATAATATTAAAATTAATATAATAAATATAAAGTTATTATTAAATATCTAAGAACTACTTATTTAATATAGCCTTTATTTACTTATTATAGTCTATAATAATAATAGTAGGGTAATAAACTAAGTATTAGTCTATAAGTTAATAGATACTTATTAAGAGAAACTAAAAACCCTTTAGTTTTTTATTATTAATAAAACTAAAGGTAGTATTATAAATAAATCTAAGGTAGGTTTACTTAGTAGCTTAAAAGAGAGAGAGCTTAAAGTAATTAGTATTATAAGTATTATTAAAGCTAATTACCTTTAAGAATTATTTCTATATTTTAAGATAATAAAGAAAGGTTTAAATAAGACTAATAAGGTAGTTTAGCTTATTATTTACCTATTTTACTATATATAAGATAGCTTACTTATTAAATAGCTTAATTAATACTATAGTTAATAAATAACTAACTAGTTTCTCTTAGTTTATATAAGCCTTAGTATTATAAATATCTTATTATATAAAAAAAAACCTTAAGAACTACTTTTAGATAATAGTATATATATTATATACTTAAATACTAACTTATTAGCTAGTTATATTAATTATATTTATTATAGGCTAAGTAAGCCTATAGTAAAAAGGGTAAGTAAATACCTTAAGAGTAAAACTATAGTTATATTAACTATACTATAAGTCTTAATAATAGTATAATAACTATTTTTTTTTCTTAAGCCTCTATAATAATTATTTATTTATACTTAGTTTTCTAAAACTTATACTATTAAATACTATTACCCCTTAGTAGTCTAAGGCTCCTAAACTAATTATACTAAAAGGTATATTATATAATTTAACTTTAAGCTTTATACTAATTTTATTTTATAATACTAAATCTATTAACCTTTATAAAGGTATTAACTTAGTTAAAGAGAGCTTTAAGGGTAAGCTTTAAATTACTAAGAATTAGTAGGTTTAGGATTTTAGCTATAGAAAAAGAAAAAGATTAGTTACTTAGGGTATAATAAGAGGCTATAGTTTAAAAAAATACTTTACTTTAAGAAAGAGATTACTATAAAGGAAAATAAAGTAGTAAGTTAACTTAAAGACTTTATATTTTTTACTATTAATAAAAATATTCTTATTAATAAAGAAATATTATTATAAGCTATTAATTAATCCTAGTAACCTAGTAAGTAATCCTAAAAGCTTATAAAATAAGTTTAAAAGTACTATTAAATTACTATATAGTAGGTTAAAGAGATTATTAAGACTTTTTACTAAGAAAAGAGGGGTTATACTCTAAAGAAAATTATAAAAAAGTAGTTACTTAGGTTTTTATTATTTTATAAAGAAAATTATAAGTAAGGTAAAGTCTAGGCTCTAAATTAGGGTATTTACTTATAAGAGGGTATATATTTTATAGTAAGTTAGCTAGGAGCTCTATAATAAGGTTATATTACTTTTTAAGATTACTAACTCTATAAAATTAGCTAACACTAAGGTAACTACTTTTAGATAAAGGAGATAATAGTAGTTAAGTAAATAATAGTAGGAGGCTATAATTAATTAATAGTTACTTATAAGTAATATAACTAGTAGTAGGAGGGTAATAAGGTTAAGGTTAGTATAGTAAGTTATTTTTCTCTTAAGGTTTAAAAGCTATAATAGATAGGTAGTATAGTTATAAAAGGGATAAATAATATAAATAAATAGTAAAGGGAAGATAGAAAGGGTAGGATACTCTATGTAGGTCTAGTAGAATTTTATTATACTAATAATAATTTTTTTAGCTAATTAGAATAGTAAATAGTAGTGCCCCTATAAGGGTGGTGCCCCTATATTAATATATAGTGCCCCCCTATTAATTCCCTTTATTTTTATTATATTTTTAAATATTTTAAAGGAAAAGAGAGAGGTAGCTATTTTTATAAGAAGAAAAAGTTACTAGTGTTAGAATATAGAGGAAGAATAGTAGGTTATATATAGTTATATAACTTACTACCTATAGTAGAATCTTTTACTTTTAAGAAATAGTCTACTAGTAGCTCTTCTTTAGAATAAATAAACTATACTATAACTATCCTATTATTTACCCCCTATATAAATAGTAGTAAGGTATAAGACTATATTAATTAGACTAGTATATCCCCTTTAATAACTATAGTTAAACTAATAGGTATAAATATTTATAAGATTTATTAAAATAAAGATATATTAGTTATTAGTATATAAGGTAAAATAGAGTATAAGAGGTAGGCTAAGGAGCTTAGGATTAATTTAAAGCTCTTACTACTAAATATAAAAAAGCCTATAGGTAGTAGTAAAAGAGTAAGTTAAGAGATTATTACTTATATAGTAAAAATACTCTTATTATTAAGCCTACTATATAAACTATAGCCTAAAGTAGTACTTATAGTAATTTATATATATAATATAAGCCTTTTTTAATACTATAACTAAATAATACTTATTAAAAAAAAAAGTATAGTTAAATAGTATTTTTACTAGTAAGTACTAGTATATATAGTAGTATTATAATATAACTTTTACGCTTACTAAAGATAAATATTAATATATAGTTATAAAGTTTATCTATTAAAGAGTAACTATAAGAAAGGATTTTAAAGAAAATAATTTAAAGTTAAACTAAGAAGATATATTAAATATTTAGTAGAATATATATAAAATATATATAACTTATATAGAATCTAAGTACCCTTACTTTAGTATATAATTATTACTTATAATATATACTTTAATAAAATAAAGCTTTTCTTAAAACTAAATAAAAGAAATAATATAGTTAGTAAATAAAAAATATAAGGGATAGTTAATATTATTAAAGATACTAAGTATAAATAAAATATACTAATAAATATACTAAAGGTAATAATATACCTATATAGTAAATTAGCTAATATAGTAAGCTAGCTACCTCCTTATTATACCTTAAAGGCTACTTTTTTACCTATTTATTAAAAATTAAAATTAAGACTAAAAAAGGTCTAGGTTAAAGCTATAGGTAATAATAAGAGTTAGATACTAAGAAATAATAGTATAAAAAATAATTTTCTACTCTAACCCCTATATCTTTTATTTAGGCCTCTAGATAAGAAGTAAGCTTAGTATAAATAGGTTAGAGAGAGATAATATTTTCTCTATTATTAATTCTTAAAACCTAACTCTTATTGTTATATAATCCTAAAAACTAGGTCTTTTTAGTTAAGAATTTAGTTTTTAATAAATAGTTAAAAAAGGGGCTTTTTCTAGTAATAAGAAGTAGCTAGCTTACTATATTAACTAACTTACTATATAGGTACATTAGATAAGATAATAAAGATACTAAATATAATAATTATAATACTATAAGTATAAACTCCCTTAAATATAGGTACTAAGAAAAATACTTAAGATATTAAGTAACTTAATTAAGGTATTATAAAATAAAAAGAAAAAAGAGTTTAAACTCCTAAGATAACACTAGCACCTAGTAATTTAAATACTAAGGTTATATTTAATATTTGTAACCTAAGCTATAAGGTACTTAAGTAAGATTAAGTAGTAAAACCTTAATATAAGGGGGATAGTATTATTATAAAAATAAAGGAATTAGTATACTCTAACTTATAGGGAGGCTAATAGGCTACTATATAACTAAATAACACCTAACGCTTTAAAGAGACCCTAGAAGCCTAAAATAATATATAGCTATATAATTAAATTACTAATCTAATCTAAGAAAAGTAAGGCTAAATAATAAGAATAAATAAGTAATAGTAATAACTACCTAAAAGACTAAGTATAGTCTTATATAGTAAGTAAAAATACTATTTAGGTATAGGCTACCCCTTTATAAACTTAGGGGGTAAATTTAGTATAGAGTAAGCCTTTTTTTTAGCTCTTAGTTAAGAATAAAAATAATATATTAATAAGTTTCTTAATACTTACTTTAATAATTAAGAAGAGGTAATAAAAAAATCTAATATTAGCTACTATATAGTCTATAAAATTATATATATAATAATATATAAAATAATAACTTAATAAAAATTAATACCCCTTACTACTTATTAATAAACTTTTAAAAAACTATAAGGGGTAAAATAAATCTTAAAAATTAACTTATAAGATATTTACTATTATATTTAGATTAAACCTTTAGATTACTAAAAGGGGTATTAATAGACTAGTATTATAAATTAATATACTAGTGTTACCTTTATACTAGCGTTAGTACCTACCTCTCTAATTAGTTAAAAAAATTATTATTAGTATTATTAAATTCTACTAAACCTATATAGAGTATTTTACCCTTCCTATCTCCCCTTTATATTTTATTTATATTATTTATCCCTTATATAACTATAATATACCTATATAGTAAGTTACTAGTTATAGTAAGTTACTACTTTTTCTCTCTTTCTACCTCTTTAACCTTTATACTAATATTCCTCTATATATAAATATATAATCTTCTTTAATTAAAAGTTATATTATACTTAGTATCTAAGCTATTAAATAAGATCTAAAAATATCTATAAAAAAGGCTACCTTTACCTTTAAGGTCCCCTAAATAACACTATATAACTAACGTATAGGATATATTATATAAGGTAAAAGGGAACTAAATTTAATAAAGATAACTATAATAGAAGAGAAAGTAATTTTTAAATAAGTTATTAACCTAATTAATTAAAGGTTCCCTTTATAATAAAAAGATATATAAGAAATAGCTAACTAACTCCTAAATATATATAATAGGATATATATAAGACCCTAATAGGTAGAGAACTTTATATAATATATTCCTAAATTAGAAATATAATTTTAATATTAAATTAACTATTAAGGGGCTTTAGCTAAGAATTCTATAATTATATAAAGCTAGTTTATACTTATATAAAATATAATTATAAAGTATAAGATATAGGATTATAATATCTATAATTTTAATAAAACTAGCTTCTTAATAGGAATACTATTATATATAAAGGTTATTATAATTTCTAACTATAAGGGAAGGCTTTATATAAAGTAGCTTAGTAATTATAAATAAGTTTCTATTATTTAGGGTATATATATAGATAACTAAGTAATACCTTTATATATTATTATAAAAAGTAAATATTACTTATTCTCTTAATATATTAATATTTAATTCTTAGCTATTTAATATATTTATCTAAGTAAAAATAAATAAATAATAAATAATATTAGCCTAAATTAGCTAAAGTATTTTAATTAATATATAAAGTTTTATATAAAGAATACTTATTACCTCTTAATCTTTAATAGCTATAATAGCTATAAATTAACTAACTTTAATAAATACTATAAAAGATAATATATTATTACTCTCTATATATTTCTTTATTTATTATATAAGCTTTAGCCTCTTAATATAAGGTATTTTAGCTTATTAAAATACTTATATAGTAAAAGAATTAAAAAAATAATATAAATATAGATTTTATATATTATAAAAAATAACTTCTTTTTTACTTTTAAAGTAATATTTTTTACTTTAATAAGTAAAAATAATATATAAGCTAGTTTTAGATAAATAAGCCTTATATTTTTTAACTCTAAAGTATTTATTTTTTACTTAGATTTTAAATTAAAGATACTAATACTATTAAACTTATAGCTAACTAGCTATAGCTCCTAGAACCTAAAGATACTAACTATAGTATTAAATAGTATATAAAGTATTACCTCCCTTAAAAAAAAAGATTTAAGTATATTAAGGTAGCTTACTAATATTAATATATAAAGTAATTAACCTCTAAGCTAAAGGTATTAGTAAGTTAGCCTATAGGCTTACTATTATTAAGGCTAAAAACTATAAGTTTTATATAGGGATAAAGGTACTAAGTAAATACTAGAGAGCTAAAAAGACCTAACTATATCTTAGAGGGTTACTTAATACTACTAAAAGGTACTATAAGGAAAAAAGGGTAGTATTAGTACTAGAGGAGAGAATAACCCCTAGAAGGAGGGTTATATAAAAGAAGCTAAACTATATATATAATAATATAGTATTTATAAAAAGACTAAATATAATATATAAACCTATAAAGTAGTTTAAGATAGTAATAAAGAAGAGAGTAATAAGTAGTTTTAATAAAATTTATATATTATAACTAAATTAACTTATATAAAAGGTAGAAAAGTAGGGGAAAGGTAGTAACTTACTATAACTAGTAACTTACTATATAGGTATATTACTACTTATCTATTATAGCTTTTAAATCTTAAGAGAAAGATAACCTACTATACTAACCTTAACCTTATTACCTTCTTACTACTAGTTATATTACTTATAAGTAACTATTAATTAATTATAGCCTTCTACTACTATTTAGTTATATACTATTATCTCCCTCTTTAGAAACTAATTACCTTAGTATTAGCTAATTTTATAGAGTTAGTAATTATTAAAGGTAATATAATATTAAGCTTTTAGCTAACCTACTAATAAATATATACCCTCTTATAAAAGATTACCTTAGGATAAAGCTTAGACTTTACTTTACTTACTATTTCTCTAGAGAAATAATATAAACCTAAGTAACTACTCTCTTATAACTTTTTTTATAGTATAGTTTTTCTTTTCTTAATAAACTATCTTAGTAATTTTCTTAGCCTACTATATTATAGTTTAGTAGTATACTTTAGCTTATTTTATAAGTTATTAAGATTAATTAATAGCTAATAACTATACTCTTTTATTAATAAAAGTTTATTTATTAATAATAAAAATTATAGGGTTTTTAAGTTAATTTACTACTTTATTTACCCCTATAGTAATCTTCCCCTTAAAGTAAAGTTTTTTTTTAAACTATAGCCTTTTATTATATTATAAGTAATAAATCTTTCTCTCCTCTTATACTTAAAATCTTAAACTTATTAATTATTAGTAATTTAAAGTAAACCTATAATACCCTCTTTAACTAAGTTAATACTTTTATAAGAGCTTATAGATTTAGTATTATAAAGAAAAATAAATATAAAGTTTAACGCTAAGTTATTTAATATATTTTTTAATATAATTAGTTTAGTAAGCTTAAGCTTATATAAGGTACTAATATCTAGTAGTCTAAATTTTAGAAAAATAACTATATAAAGTAAACCTATAATACCCTCTTTAACTAAGTTAATACTTTTATAAGAGCTTATAGATTTAGTATTATAAAGAAAAATAAATATAAAGTTTAACGCTAAGTTATTTAATATATTTTTTAATATAATTAGTTTAGTAAGCTTAAGCTTATATAAGGTACTAATATCTAGTAGTCTAAATTTTAGAAAAATAACTATAAATAGTAAATTATTATTAAGGCTTTAAAGGAGAATAACTAGTTATTATATTTTTATTAAAACCCTAAGTATTATTAGTATTATTATAACCTTAGTCTTAAAGCCTTTATATACCCTTTATATTATAGGCTAACCTAGGTAGTTTAAGATACTATTAAAACTATAAATTAATAAGTTAAGGTCTAAGTATATAATATATATACTATTATTTAAGAATAATTCCTAGGGTATTCCTTTATTTAGTAAGATATTTATAATACTAAGGCTTATATAAACTAAGAGAAACTAAGTAAATATTTATTAACTATAGTATTAATTAAGCTATTTAATAAGTAAAATATCTTATATATAGTAAAATAAATAAATAATAAGCTAGACTACCTTATTAACCTTATTTAGACTTTTCTTTACTATCTTTAAATATAAAAGTAATTCCCTAAGGTAATTAACTTTAATAATACCTATAATATTAACTACTTTAAGCTCCCTCTATTTTAAGCTACTAAATAAACTTATATTAGATCTATTTATAATACTATATTTAGTTCTATTAATAATAAGAGACTAAAGAGTTTTTAGTTTCTATTAATAAGTATTTATTAACTTATAAACTAAAACTTAGTTTATTACCTTACTATTATTATTATAAACTATAATAAGTAAAAAAAAGCTATATTAAATAAGTAGTTTTTAAACGTTTAATAATAACTCTATATTTACTATATTAATTTTAATATTATACTTAAGTCTAAGTAAAAGTAACTTAAAGACCTTAGCTATAGTAATAATAGTAGTAAGTCTAATAATAAAGGCTATTAGCTACTAATATAAGTAATAGCTATACTTAGTAATAAGGATAAAGCTTATAATAATATACCTATTAATTAACCCCCTCCTTATATATATTATAGGGTTCTTATAATATAAAAGTATATTATTTTTACTAAGACTAAGTAAGCTTTTAAGATAGCCTAAATAAAGCTTTATAAAGAGTTTAATTTTAAGAATTACCTCTTCTTTTATTATAGTTATTTTTATTACATTTATTCATTTTTTAGTTTATATAATATATTTAGTATATTAGTTTCAAATTATTATTTAAGAAACCTTAAAGGTATAGGTAGCTCTTTATATAGATAGTTTTAGGTTTTTTTTAATAGCCTAGAGGGTAAAGATAATATAACTTTTAATTAAGGTAGATTATATATTTATATATAAAGGAAGGTTAATATAAAGGTTAAAGAGGTAGAAAGTAAGAAAAGTAGCCTACTTACTATATTAGCCTACTTACTATATTAGCCTACTTACTATATAGGTATATTAGTACTTTATTTTTATTTTTATTATAAAGATTAAGTATATTAACTTTTTATATACTTAGTATTATTAAATTATTTAACCTAATAACTATATCTTAAATATAAAGATAGTAGTTAAATATAGTTAATAAATTATTTAATAAAATAAAGTACTTATAAATATATATAATAACTTTATTAGTAATACTATAACTAGGGTTTATAAGCTTATACCTAAGGTTATTAAGTTAAAAAAAACTTTACTATTTATAATAAATAAATAAATACTATTAGTAACTAAATTATTACTTTAAAAGGTAACTTATATTATTATAAAGTTAAAATTAATACTTTTTATAAAACAATAACTATTAAAAGTATTATTATTAAACTTAAGGCTAGTAAGTATTAGTAGTATATTAATAAAACTTATATTCTTTATAAATAAGTTTATAAGCTAACTAAGGCTTAAACTAATAAGTATATAACCTCTACTAGTATAGCTAGTGTTATAGTAAAATACCTTAAAACTACTAATCTTTTTAACTTTTATTATAGTAAAATCTTAACTACTATAACTAGTTAGCTATATATTATCCTTAGTAATATAGTATATATAGATTTATAAGAAATAATATAGTAAAAGGATTTATTTTACTAAGTAAATATTATAATATATACTAAAAGATACTAAAAAATAAAGATTTTATATATCTAAAATAGTTTATCTTTTACTCTTTTAGATAAGTAGTAAAATAAAGTAAGGTACCTATAGTAGATTAGAGGTAGGCTAAAAGGCTAAGATTATAGATTTTCTTTTTATTTATCTAGATAATAGACACCTTAATTAAGAGAGATATAAGAAGATTTCTCTCTTTAATTAGTAAATAAATATACTAATTCTTATATATAGTTTTTACCTCTATCTTTAAACCCTAATTTAGTTAAACTAAAGCCTTTTACCTTTAATTTATAGCCTTAATTATAATAACTTAAAAAGACTAAGAGTCTTTATACTACCTTAATTAGGGTAAAAGTATTTTTTATTTTTAACCTATAGGTAAAAATAGTAATACTCTTAATCCTTTAATTAAGTATAGTATCTTAAGTTCTTTACTAAAGGGTAGTTATATTATTTATATACTATACTACTATTTTAAGGTTAACCTTTAGGTAAGAATAAATATAAGAAAATAGCTTATCTTTCTTTGTATATAAAGGGTAAACCTAATACGTAGATATATATACTTTATATATAGGGACCACTGTATAGGTCTAGACTATTAGATATTCTAGTACCTACAAAAGTTAGTAAGGCTACTTAATACTATAAAGGCATCACAATACACCCCCCTAGGTATAATTAATAGTTTTAAAGTATCTAACGCCTAAGATAGCTATATATAAAAGAAATTACTTAAAAGATATAAATAAAGCTATATTTATTTAGCCTAGATCTATTAATATAAAAAAAATAGTATTATATAACCTTATTTTTAGCTACTAAGTTAGGGAGAATAGAGGCCTTAAAGGTTAAGATTTAATTAATAATTACTTAGCTAAAATTAAGGGCTTTAATTAGCTTAATAACCTATAAATTTTTATTTTTTTATTATTAACTTTAGCTAGGCTAATATCTTACCTTATAAAATAGATTCTTTTTTTTTCTTTTTTTTATTATTAATAACTATAACTATATGTTAATATACTTTTATTTCTCCCTTTATTTTTTATATATATATATCTCTTAAAAATACTTTTTTTAAAGTAACTTTATAATACTAATATTTAATATATATAGATACCTTAACTCTCTAAAGATATAAAGTATACTTATACTACTATAGTATATATAGCCTAACTAGTAAAGTATACTTACCTTATAGTAAATAATAAAGTAAATAGTAATACCTTAGGTACTATAAGTAATAATAATAATAATAATAGTAATAGTAGTAGTAGTCTTAGTAATAATAATATATATATTACCTTTTTTTTTATTTTTTTTTTAAATAATACTAACTATCTTTAGTAAAATAATAATAATAATAATAATAATAATAATAGTAGGTCTTTAAATAATACTAGTAGTTTATAGCTATTACCCCTATTAACCTAACTACTAGTACTAGGGGTAAATTTATAAATAAAAGTAAAGATAGTAATATACTCTTTCCTTCCCCTAATACTAAAGCCTAAATAAAAAAGAATATTAATAGCTTTCTTAAGGGCTCCCTTATAGGTTTATTTATCTTTTAGTCTTTTAGTTAAACTTTGTTATTAACTTAGGTTTTAAAGCTAAATACTTTTATTATAGAGTAAAAGAGAGAGAAAAAGAATAAAGAGAAGGAGAAGAAAAAAAAGAGCTACACTAAGACCCCTAAGCCTACCTAGAAAAATAACTTTAAGTATTTTTATTATATACTTAGTATTAAGAGTAGTAGTTTTTCTAGGTAATATATACCTATAAGAGGCTAATCCTTTAAGTATAAGTAATATACTACTAGTAAAACCTAATACTTTATTATTTATAAGGAAACTAAGCTTTACTACTTAGCTAAAGAGTTTTTAGTAGTAAAATATAATAATATATCTTAAAGTATAAGTTAGCTTTAAACTTTTTATTTCTTTATTACTAACTTTTATATAGTACTTTAGCTAAGTAACTAATATATTATAAAGCTATTTTAACTTTAGAAAAACCCTTTACCTAGAGAACTCTTAAGTCTTAATATAAAAGTATACTAATATAAATAAGTGAGGCTTTATATTACTATAACCTTTAGGTTAAGTAAGTAACTTTATACTAAACTACCTTATTATAGGTTTATTAAGAGGTATCTTAGCCTTTAGTATAGCTATTACTATTATAAATAAGACTAAGATAGTTAAACTTTAGTCTTTAATTAAAAGCTTCTTTAGTAGGTTAACTAGCCTAAAGCTACTACTTATATTTTATATCTTAATAGACTAGTATATAGTACTTCTAAGGGGCTAAAGTATACTAAAAAAACTTTAACTCTTAGGCTTCTTATAGGAATAAAGGCCTATAGGCTAAATATATATTTTTAAAATAGCCTATAGGTATAAATAGAATTTTTAATTAGCCTCTAAGTATTATTTTTTTACTAATTTTATTCTTTAATATTTATAATTAATATTTATATATCTTATAAATTAAAAAGTAAATAAAATTATTTAAATTTTACTTTAATAAGGCTTTTAGTAAGACTATCTATTAGTATCTTATCTATAGCTAAATAGGTAATATTAGATATATATTTAGTATATTTTTACCTAAGCTATATATTTTAGATATCTATATACCTAAGGTATATAAAAATATTTTTATTTATTTATAACTAAGTAAATTGTTTAGTTATTATAATAATAAATCCTCTATATATTTCTAAGTTTTAATTTTATATTATAGTAAAGGTATTAAAAAGTAATAGTTTCTTTTATAATATATTCTAGGCTTAGGAGTTTAGCTTCTATTATAGATATTATTATAGTACTTTAATAAGTAGCCTTCTACTAGATAAGTCCTCTAAAGAGTAAAATAATATAGCCTTAGGATAACTATTATATTCTTTTATTATTAGTAAATAAGGTATTACTTATAATTATTAGTATCTATATACCCCCTAAGGTATTATAGTATATTACTAAGTATTAAGTATAATATAGATATTAAATAACTTAGTCTATAGCCTTATAATAGGCTAATAATAGGTTTATTAAAAAATAAAAAAATAAAATATAAGTATATATAATATTAAGCTATATTATAATTATAGTATAGAGGATTAATTTAATTTTCTCTTAGAACTACTTAACTTAGTTTAAAGTAGCCTATAAATTATTTTTTATAAATATAGTAGTTAGTAATAGAATTATTAATACCCTAGAGTTAATAAGATTAAACTTTTTAGTAATTTATTTAAGATATTAGTTATAAGTTAAAAAGATCTTTTAGTTTAGTTAGTTATAAATAATTCTAATACCTAAGTACTATTATACTTCTCCTTAATCCTTAACTTTATATATTAATTAAATATTATTTATTATACTCTTAGCTACTTTAGTATAGTCCTTATAATATAGGATAAAAATATTATCTATATAAAAGATAAGAATAACTCTTTAGTCTATAGTTTAAAATAGGTATAGGTTTTTACGTATAGGCTTTATACTAAGATATAGTAGTATACTAAAAAACTCTTTATACTAAAGAAAGAGGGTATTATAAAGACTATATAAAGCTTATTTAAGCTTTATAACTTTACTTAGAACCTTAAACCTATCTAGTAGGTAATAGATAATAGGTATTTTATTTAGTCTTTATTTAGTGTTTAAGAATATATTAACTATATTAAATTAGTATATCTTAAGGTTAAATTTAGCTATAAGTATTATTACTATATAAAAGGTTTATACTATAAGAGTAGCTATATATATCTACTTAAGAAGATATTTTTCTTATATATCTCCTCTTATATAAATATATACCTTATATTAGTTAAGAAAGCTATCTTAGTCTAATTTAAATATCTAGACCTATTTTAATAAAATTAAGGTTTCTAAGACTTTATTTTAATCTACTACTTTCTATATATTTATTTATTTTAATTTCTATATCTCTATAACTATTACCTCTATAAAGGAGTCCTTTATAAATTAAGGAAAAACTAAAAAGCTTTTTTAATTAATTAAAGGTAGTAAAAGGTTATTAGGTTATTTTTTATTAATTAGTTTTAATACTTTTTAAATATACTTTAGTTAAATAATTAAAGTATAAATATAGCTATAAAGAGTTTAGTAGCTAGTTTAGTTTTTAATAATTACTTTCTCTTTATTTAGTAAGAAGGTATTAAAGAATATATTTAATCTTTATTTTACCTATCTAGTTTTAAGTATAATATAGATATTTTTTAGCTTATTTACTTAGTTTTTTAGTATAAAACCTTATATTTAGTAGGTTTACTATATTAGGGTAATATTACTTAGTTTATCTTAGTTACTTTTATATTAATTTTACCTAAGGTTAGTATAACTTTTAGATATAAAATCTAAATATAATAATTCTTTTATTATTTTACCCCCCTTATTTAGGGTATATTTATATAGACTATAATTTTATTTTTAATTACTTTTTCTTAGTAATTAACTTCCCTTAAGTTTAATTATACTTTATTACCTTAAAGCTAGTCTAGTATAGCTATTATTATATCTATTACTTATTCCTAGGTATCCCTAGGCCTAGTAATAGATTAGGGGTTAATAACTATCCTCCCTACTAAATTTATTATAAAATATTATCTTTAGGCTTATCTTTACCTATAACTACTATCTTTAGTATAAAAGTAAGTAGTAATAGTTATTATAATAGGTCTTTATTTTATAGTATTAATTATATATTAACTTCTTTTATAAAGCTTAAGATATAAAACTCTAAGTTAAAGTTTATACTAAGGTCTTTAATTTTAGTTACTATTTATTATACCTTATTACTTATAAGAGCTAGTTTTATATTATCCTTTATATAAAAAAGTTATTTATTAAATATAATATTTTTTATAATAATAACTTAGTTAAGTAAAGAAACCTAAATTTAGTATAGGTTATAAGTATTTTAAATATAGCTTATAAGGTATTTAATATAGGCTTAGGGTTTTACCTTAAAGTATTACCTTTTTATATTTTTCTTTTTATCTTTTATAATAAGGTATACTTAGTACTTATATATATAAAGCTACCCCTATTAAGGATATAAGTTTTACCTAAGGGTTACTTTATAATAGGGTTACTACTAGTAAAAATATTATTTAAACTATCTTTTTTTTTTAATTAGTAATAGCTAAGTAAAGTACTACTATAGGCTAATATTATATAAGTAAATACCTACTATTATAGCCTTAACCTATAGTTTATAGGGGAGATTTACTCTAGATAGTATCTTAATACTATATATTATTACCTCTTACTTAGCCTACTTAGTACTACTATTTAGTTCCTTTATATATAAAAAAGTAGTTTTAATTTTAATACTTTCCTCTAATACTTAGTATTAAAAGTTAATATTACTATTAATTACTATTATAAAGTAATCTATATTTTATTAAACCTTATATAAAGTAAGGCTATATTATCTTACTATCTACTACTTAAAGACCTTAAGAACTCTAAAAATACTATTATAGGTCTTATTAACCTAGGGGAAACTAAATAGGTATCTTATATATTTATCTTTAATTACTATAAGCTAAGAGTTATAGTTAAAGCCTTTAGGGTAATTAAATAAGTCTTAAGAAACCCTATAGTATAGGTAAAATAACCTCCTTTTTAAATACCTTTAAGAAATAACCTTTTATATATATACTATTTAGTAATATAAATATTTAAGTCTCTTATATACTTTTATTTATATTCCTTTTATATTAAAAACTAAGTACTAAAGTATATTTAGTCTTAAGTAGCTACTTTAGAGATATTAA